>CM053791.1:468103995-468208995 GCA_028749045.1 Cupressus sempervirens | reverse complement strand
TCATAGAGCAAATCACTCAAAATCAGTCTAAAGGGTTAAAAATCATGAATTATGTCATTCGACACATTCGGTGGGTAAAATATCCAGATACTTGTCCTACCTCACTAGGACAATTGGTTTAAGGGTTTGGGATTTGGACTTGAGAATTTATCTCCCTTCTCTTATCATTGAGATAGTATAATAGGGTACGCTCATCCTGGTAGTTCAGGGAAGTCAATACTCGGTAGTTGCAACCTACAGAAAAACCATGCATGTACATATAATATATATAGGTGACTACGACTCCCTTCCTTAACCACATCAAAAATGCCATACAATAAGAAAACACTCACACCATACACATGCAAGTATGGGGTAAGTATCCATAATAAAACACGTAAGATAATAAACCATCCATCTAATCATCAATAATAACTAAAAAAAATATAATGATCATCATGTATGCATGAAATGTAAAGCCTAAATGATCTCATCTTATAACCACTAAATCCATAACATAATGTCTGATAATGTCAAAACAATACCACTAATCTATCAACATAAAACTAGTCTATCATAGTCTGATAATATTAGCAATGTCCAGAAAAGATGTGAATGAGGGTAGGCACTACATCCACCCCCCCTTGGGTTAGGCTTACTCCTGGAAGCCTACAAACAAGTAGGGATATAAGTCCCTCAATCTAGCTGCATCCTCCCAAGTAGCTAAAGAATCATCAGTAGGGTCCCATTGGACCCTTACCTGCTTGATGGTTCGACCTCTGAGGGTCAACCTCTGCTACTCTAGAATATGAACCAGCTCCAAAGCCAGTTGCCCATCCTCTACCTGCAATGCATTTCAATCAAGAACATATAGAATATAAGGAATATACTGCCGAAGCACTAAAATATGGAAAATATCATGAATGTGAGCTAGGCTGGGTGGTAGAGCAAGGCGGTAAGCAACTGGGCCAATCCTCTCCAAAATCTTGAATGGTCCCACAAAGTGAGGTGCTAGCTTAGAACCCTTTCCATATCGGATCGGACTCTTTCGTGGTCGCACTCTCAAGAAAACCTTATCACCCATAGCAAACTGCTTATCAATCCTATGAGCTTCAACATACTTCTTATGCCTATCCTGTGTCGTAGTCAAATGCTCACAGATACGCACTACCTATTGTTCCATATCACGAAGCATCTTAGGTCCCAACAGGATGCAATCCTCAAGACTGTCCTAACTCAATGGTGTATGACAAGGATGCCCATATAATGCCTAAAATGGTGCCATACCAATAGAACTATGATATCCATTGTTGTAAGCAAACTGCACTAAGTAGAGGTAATCCTCCCAATGTATCTGCCTATCCATCACATACATCCGTAACATATCCTCCAAAACCTGATTCATCCTCTCTATCTGACCATCAGTCTCTAGATGATATGCCAAACTAAAGTTTAACTGCGCTCCAAGCTCATGCTGCAGTGATGTCCAGAATGCAAATGTGAATAAAAGATCCCTATCAAAAATGATCTTTCTAGGAATACCATTTAATCTCACAATATCACGCATAGAGATATTAGCTACAAAAGTTGTTGTGTAGGAAGACCTAATTGGTGAAAAATGCACCACCTTAGTCAACTGATCAATGGTGACCATGATAGCATCATGACATCGAACTGTCATAGGTAATCCTACTATGAAATCCATGGAGATGATATCCCACTTCCAAGAAGGAATAAGATTAGGCTGCAAAAGTCCAATCGGGTGCTGATGTTCTGCCTTAACTCTCTGACACTCAAGGCACCTAGCCAAAAAATCAGCAATATCTTGCTTCATCCCAGACCAAAAGAACAAACATCTCAAATCAGCATGCATCTTCTTGACACCTGGATGTGCTGAGTAAGGTGTACGATGGGCTTCTACCAGAATCAAGGTGCGAAGCTCATCCAAAAATGGAACATAAATACTCCCCAAATGTCTTAAAAGACTATCTAATTCTCGAACGTAACCTGCAAATTTACCTTCCAAAGATCTTCCTGAATCAATCTCTCTAGACACTTCTTGACACCATGAATCCGTAGGAAGTGCTTGAAGAATCCGAATCCTCAAATCCACACTAAGAGTCATCGATGATAACACATGTCTCTTGCGACTCAAAGCATCCACCACCACATTCTCCTTACCCTAAATGTACTTAACCTCAAAATCATATTTGCATAGAAACTCCATCCATTGCCTCTGGCGAGCATTCAAACTAGGCTAAGTAAAAATGTACTGAAGACTATGATGATCGCTATGTAGCTCAAATCTGTGCCCCAACAAGAAATGTCTCCACCTTGTCAAAGAATGAACTACTACCGCTAACTCAAGATCATATGTAGGATAATTTAACTCATGATCCTTAAGCTTGCGTGATTCATATGCAATCACCAGTCCATTCTGCATCAACAGTGCCCCAATCCCTTCAAGAGAAGCATCTGTACATACCATGAAATCACCTTCTGGATCAGGTACAGCTAGAATTGGTGCACTAGTCAAAAGCTCCTTGAGCTTCTGGAAAGCTTCCTCACATTTCTCTGTCCATACGAACTTCTTTCCTTTCCTTTGTAGAGAAGTGATAGGATGTGCTATCCGAGAGAAGTTCTAGACAAATCTACCATAATAACCAGCTAACCCCATGAAACTACGAATCTTTGACACATTAGTCAGTGTTGGCCTATCTATTATCACCTGAATCTTTGTAGGATCCACTAAAATACCATCACCTAAAATAACCTATCCTAAATATTGAATCTCTGTTTTGAAGAATTCACACTTAGCTGCGTTGGCATAAAGCTGATTGTCCCTTAAACACTGCAAAACCAACCTCAGGTGTTCCTCATGCTCCTTCTAAGTCTTAGAATATATCAATATGTCATCAAGAAACATGAGTACAAAACTGTCCAGATAATATTGAAACACACCATTCATCAAACTCATAAAAGCCAATGGAGGATTAGTTAATCCAAAAGGTACCACTGTGAACTCATAATGCCCATAACGAGTTCGAAAAGTAGTCTTGTGAATATCTGCTTCCTTAATGCGAAGCTGGTGGTATCCTGACTTAAGATCAATCTTGGAGAATATTGTAGCTCCCTTGATCTAATCAAATAAGTCATCAATCCTTGGTAAAGGATACCTATTCTTAATAGTTACCTTATTCAACTGTCTATAGTCAATACAAAGGTGCAGGGAACCATCTTTCTTCTTCACGAAGAGCACTAGAGCTCCCCATGCTGATACACTAAGTTGAATGCTCCCTTCTACCAAAAGTTCCTCTAGCTGAAGATGTATCTCACCCAATTCCTGTGTCATCATGCGATAAGGAGCTTTGGAGATAGGCTCCACTCCAGGAATCAAATCAATACTAAAGTCAATGTCCCTCTTGGGAGGCATGCTTGGAATCTCACTTGGAAAATAATCTGCATACTCCTACAAAATTAGGTGATCTAAAGTCTCCCTCATGGGATCTTCTTCATCAAGATCATTTACCATAACAGCATATATCTGACATCCCTTCCAGAAACTTTGCTTCAATTGCATAGCAAAAATCATCCGCAGAGATATAGGCCTCGGTATCCCAACTATCTGCACATCATTCCCTTGGTCATCTTGGCACATAATAATCTTCTTCCTGCAATCTATATTGGCTCTATGAGATCCAAGCCAGTCCATGCCTAAAACCACATCATAGGAACCAAGGGGTATGATTCGAAGATCCACTACAATATCAAAGCTTCCTAAGCTAAGCCCACACTTATGAACTATAGAATTTGTGGAGACCTTATAATGTAGGTACGCTCTAATACCACTGACGAAGGTATGGCTCTGATACAACTAACGAAGGTATGCTCTGATACCACTGACAAAGGGCCACACCACCCTTACCAACTCATGACAAAGAATGCAACAAGATCTCTCAAGATCCAATCCAAACCAAAGCTAGCCCAAATCCACACTCTGGTAGAAACCTTTGAGATCTCAACTTGTGCTTTCAAGCCACCAAGCAACCTCCTTCTTTCTAAACCGTAGCCACTAGCTCTTCTCACAAACCTAATCCAAGATCCAAGTGTAAACTACCTCACATTCGGCGCTCTGTCTACACACTCACAAGTCCATCACAATCATGCTGTAAACTTCCTCACATTCGACGCTCTATTCACAGACTCAGGAAAACTCACTCTTCACTTTCTCCTTCTCTTTCACACCTTGAAGCCTTCCAAGCTTCCCAAGCTTCACCTTCTCCAGCTTCCACTTCTCAAGATTCTCCTTGAGCTTCCACTTCTCAAGCTACTCCTTGAGCTTCTACTCCTCAAGCTACTCCTTGAGCTTCTCCTCCTCGAGCTTCTACTCCTCAAGCTTCCCCTTGAGCTTTCACCTTCTTCTCAAGCTTCTACTCCTCAAGCTTCCCCTTGAGCTTGATTAGAAATGCTCATATGCCTTGCTTAAATAGGCATTTACCACCCAATGCATGACTTATCCACAAGCTTCTAGAATTCTTCCACAACCTTCTACAACTTCCACAACCTTCTACAATATCCACAACTTTCTACAATATTCATAACTTTCTAGAATTCTACCCACACACCTCGATAAATGGAATGACAACCATTTATTTTTTTAATTTTGCTTTATTATGCTACCTATGCACCTTGAAAATAGAAATACTCTTTTCCTTTCTTTCCTCCTTTTTTCTTTTTTATTTTTTAATTATTTCTCCTTTAATTTTCGTCACTTTCTCTCTCCTCTAGAATTTTTTTTTTTCAATTTTTTTTCAACTTTTTTTTTTCCAATAATTTTTCATGCAAGATTCTCCTGCATCAGACTCCCCCGGTAGATAGAAAAGTGTGTCCCACACTTTGATGCCAAAAGAAAGATCTACATCCATCTTCATCTTCACCAAAGGCTTCCACCTCAACAAGGACAACAAAACCACCATGCAAATCTTCCACATCTGCATTACTCTATCAAACACTCGAATCTCAACCATCCAATCAGTATGCTCACCCTCAGAAACAAACTGAACATAATTCTTCATTACCACACTCCCATTCACATCAACAACTAGTGAATCCATACCAGCAATAACAAGTTCTGCATTAGCATCAACATGTAGATCTCCATCAACACATGCCAAACTCTCAACACCAGCAACCTCATTGCTCACAATAAGATGCTCTGCAATACATAACTCACCTCCAACAATCAAATCATTCACGACCGAGTGCTCTGCAACATACAAGTCACCACCAACATCAACTAGATCATCCATGACCAAATGCTCTGCAGTCTCCATGTCAAACTCAACCGACTGATTATGAAAACCAAATTCTATCCTAGCATCAACAACATTAGGAATATCTTCAGCAACAACCTCTAGTTGCTCTACAGGTTCTGCATCAGACTCCACAATCTGATCAACAAAACCATCCTCTTCCACCTTGACCTTCTTATCTTGATTAGCCAATCTAGCATCCAACCAAGAAATCATCTTAGAAAAATTCCTCTCCACTATATCATGGATTTTTGCAATCATCTTAGGGTCCAATCCTCTCGGAGCCATCTCCCAAGATCTTCGTAAACCCTTTGCAACAAATCCTTCCTACGCTTCTTGTGACAACCAAATTTTTTGCAAGTTAGATCGCAACCTGCCACCTCGCATGAACAATCAGGAACCACATCACAAGTCTAAGACAATGGATTTGCAATCCATAAGCTCTGATAAACTTTGCCCAACCAAGGTCCTGGTACAAACTGCCTCACACTTTGGTGATCTGCTTTTACACTCAGGATCTCCTGCTCTGATACCACTAATGTAGGTACACTCTAATACCACTGACAAAGGTACAAATCTGATACAACTAAAGAAGGTACGCTCTGATACCACTGAGAAGGGGCCACACCACCCTTACCAACTCATGACAAAGAATGCAACAAGATCTATCAAGATCCAATCCAAACCCAAGCTAGCCCAGATCCCCACTCTGGTAGAAACCTCTGAGATCTCAACTTGTGCTTGCAAGCCACCAAGAAACATCCTTCTTTCTAAACGGCAGCCACTAGCTCTTCTCAAAAACCTAATCCAAGATCCAAGTGTAAATTGCCTCACATTCGGCACTCTGTTCACAGACTTAGGAAAACTCACTCTTCACTTTCTCCTTCTCTTTCACACCTTGAAGCCTTCCAAGCTTCCCAAGCTTCACCTTCTCCAGCTTCCACTTCTCAAGATTCTCCTTGAGCTTCCATTTCTCAAGCTACTCCTTGATCTTCTACTCCTCAAGCTACTCCTTGAGCTTCTCCTCCTCGAGCTTCTACTCCTCAAGCTTCCCCTTGAGCTTTCACCTTCTTCTTGAGCTTCTACTCCTCAAGCTTCCCCTTGAGCTTGATTAGAAATGCTCATATGCCTTGCTTAAATAGGCATTTACCACCCAATGCATGACTTATCCACAAGCTTCTAGAATTCCTCCACAACCTTCTACAACTTCCACAACCTTCTACAGTATCCACAACTTTCTACAATATTCATAACTTTCTAAAATTCTACCCACACACCTCGATAAATGGAATGACAACCATTTATTTTTTTAATTTTGTTTTATTATGCTACCTATGCACCTTGAAAATAGAAATACTCTTTTCCATTCTTTTCTCCTTTTTCCTTTTTTATTTTTTCATTATTTCTCCTTTAATTTTCTTCACTTTCTCTCTCCTCCAAATTTTTTTTTTTCAACTTTTTTTTTTCCAATAATTTTTCATGCAAGATGCTCCTACATCACCTTAATGCCTGAGGCTAGTTACACTTGCCAACCATGATCTTGCTTCACTGCATCCAGCTTACACTTAGAAACTATAGATGGTGAAATAAATGAATTTGTAGCTCCTAAATTAAACAATACTGAAAGAGATATACCTCTAATAGCACCTGTGGTCTCAACCACTGTTCGTTGATGATCTGCCTGACACTGATCAACTGCTGCAAAAACTCTATGAGCTTTACCTGGATCACCAACTGTAGGCTCTGAAATGGTAGGTCTAGGTCCTAAAAACTGAGGTGCTTACTGAGGACACTGAGCTGCATAATGTCCAATCTGACCACATGAAAAGCATTCCATATTTCTGCCAAAACCTCTTCCCATAGGTGGTACATTTGATTGCTGGCAACTTTTCCTGCTCACAAAAGACTGGCTACTCTGAGCTGGCTGATTGGATTGATTCTGTTTATTGCATTGAGCATTGCGGTTATTCTTGGTGTTAGCAACTTTACCACCACATTGAGCTTGAGAATTTGATCCCTTCTGTTGCTGTGTCTATTGAGACTGCTATTGATATTGTTTCCCCTTAGAGAAAGAAAACTTCTTGTTACCACCTGAATTGTAGTTAATTTTAGATCCTGATGCCGCTGGCGCTCCTACAAAACCACCTTGACCAAGGTTGACACATTGCTCAAAAAGGATAGCTCGATGCACCGCATCCTTAAGGGTTTTCGGCTCAAATACCTTAACTCCCCCAATAATACGGTTATTCAAACCCCTAATAAAATGTTGTGTCAACTGAGCAAAATTTTTACTGAACCCTAAAAAAGGCATAAGCTCATAAAACTTACGCTCATACTCGGTCACTAACAAAGTGCACTGTCTAAGATTATGAAATTCATCAGCCCTTTGTTGTTTCCATTCCTCTGGTAGGAATTTTTCACGAAAACTTTCTACGAATAACTCCCATGTAACACTGCTCATATCAATTCCCAACTTCTTCTCCTCAATCATCCACCAAGTGGCCACAAAATTCTCTAAATTAGTGATCACAAATCTTGCCTTAACATTGTTGTCGAACTCTTGCATGGCAAAAATCCTGTCGAGGGAAATAAGCCACTGCTCGGCCACATAACTAGAACCTTGCCCATTGAAAGGCTTAACCTTGGATCTTGAAAGATCTTTCATCTAAGTGGACACAATGGACCTTTGACGTTCCTTCCGAGGACTTATAGATCTGGGTCTATGCTCTTGTTTTGTTTGATGCACTTTAGGTTGTTCTTGAACAAGAGGTAGACGTTTCAGAATAGTTTGCATTATCTGCCTCAAACCAACCTCCTCAAACTCAGCTTGGTCCTCTCTATGGCTCTCTTCTTGCTGCCTACTAGAGTGCTCTTCCCTGCTCTCTACATGAGCCGATCCCTCATGGGCAGACTCATGGACACTGATAGCTCTACCATGACCACGACCTCTACCACAGCCTCTAATAGAAGACCTAGTCCCAGATACCATCCTACAATAGTACAAGGTACTAAGTTCAGTTCTATGTTTAGGTTTAAGTAAAATTTCCATTTTTGAAACTAACTGTTGAAGTATGAAAAATATTCAAGTAACAGTTTGAGTCCTGTTTCAATTCACCTAGATCAAGTTTGGAAAGTTACACTTAATAGTTCAAAGTTCTAGTTGTTCCAAAATACCCAGAGCTCCCAATGTAGAAACGCAGGCTCTGATACCAAATGTAATGCCCTGCCAAGGGTTCCAAAGAATTAACCTAGAATTTCACTAAGTTTAGTAGCATTTTTTTTTTTTGAAAATAAATACCATATATCTAACTCATGCACAATAACGGAAGCAATAGCATTGTCCATCATAACATACATAACAGATTACATTCTTTAAGATCCCTTAACATTGAATTATATACATGAATCCAACTAGTACAATATCCACATGAAATAATAATGATAAGTCCAATGTTTATACATTACATTTCAAATACTCAATCATCCACTGTTCATGTCACAGGGTATGAAAACCTCAAAAAATATACATACATAGAATAAGGTACATCATCCTATTCTAATCCATGATACATCAAAGTAGAGATAATCACATGATACAAAAACATTTACATCCATTATAAAGATCAAACATAATAAACTAAGTGCACGGTTCCTCCCAATCGTCAATAGCATCATTAGACCATCGTGGATCCTAGCCATCCCTCCATGCATAACATTCCAAATCACCGAAGAGATCATCAGTATTACATAGTAGGAATGTCACTCCTAATATATACAACATCATATGTAGAAAGTAATATAACATGCAAATAAAAGTATAAGATAACATCCTCTAACATATGCTAATCATCAATGAAAAAAGATACATATCCACCATCATGAAGGACGCATCAGCCACGATGTCTCAATGAATCTCAAAATGATAAGAGTGGAAAATAAACTACCACCCGACCGCGTGGTACCTAAGTGGTCCACTCCCACTGTGCTAAGGAGATAATCTCAAGTCCCAAACAGGCTATCAAAATCACATAACACATATCTCTATAAGTCCAAAAATCCTAAAAGTATACCAACTCAAGATTCCTAACACAAAATCTAACATCTAATCTCCAAAGGCACACAATGACATGTAGGAACCTACTATGCAAGTGAGAAAGTGTCATTGCAATTATCACGTACAAGTTACCCTGGCAGTTAGCTAAACTCCATGGGTCCATACTGATTTCATGTGGCCACTAGTATCCTCTCATACTGACGAGGCATACTATGGAATGCAAGGTCACAACCATGCATCTCACTACTCCCATCCTAGCCTGTACAAGCACTCAAGGCATGGGCGAGAAAAAAACATTTGTCTTTTTAGGTTCATTCAGTTAGTATTAGGTGTGAATGTTATCACTTATTAATCCAACTTACAATGAGTTACCCTGGCAGCCTCTTAGGGCCTCGGCCCCCATTGCAAGCCACTTCCCATCACTACATGTAGATATCCTACCCTAATGGTCATGGACTCATATATCTCAAAATCACAAAAGATAAACCATAAAATCATCAAATATGCATAAAAGCATCAAATCTCCATGAGCTAACATCCATAGAAAATCATGAACACAACAGCTCTCTATTGGCAATTGAAGTATCACTGATAATCAAATATCCAATGGTTCTCAATAACCAAAATATATATCTCAATCATACTGATCGAAGACTCCAAAAATGATTGAGTCAAACATGTCACATCATGACATCGCCAAGAATAAATCCACATTTTAGTCCCATCATGGCGACTAGAAAATAACCAAGGATAACTGATCGATGACCAAAATAATGGTTAACTCAAGTGTCTCATACATAAGAATCTCAACTATAACAATCAGTAATCACAACCAATACATAAAGCATTCCATCACATAACCATGGTTGGGTTTATAAAGATTGAGATTAAAACATCATCATGTCACCACAATCACATAACCCTCAAGCCTCTGGTAGACGTCCTATACTGGTCAACACTCGTCAACCCAAAACCCAAAACAATAGCATAAAGAATACACAATGTAAACACATGTTTTGGTTTTACAACTTGAATTGTAGAGATCTCAGTTTAAGTTCCCAAGTTTGAAGAATGAATGAAGAAACACTCATATTGTTTTTGGATATAAGTTTTCCTTAACAGAACTAAAAAAAATCCATTTTCCAATTTATAATATTTGTTTGATACATCCCCCACCAAACTATAAATTCCTTATTTAATAATTTAAAACAATTAAATTATTAAATAGTTGAAAGTTATTAAAGAGTCACCTTTATGAAAATAAATCTTCAATATAAATCATTGGTCAAATAATAATAAATTAAATTTACAAATAACTTATTTACATATATATATATATATACATACACATACATATGTAAATATATTAATACGTTTTCATAAAATCGATTTAACAATTTCGATTGACACCATATTATATAGCAATGTGAATCGATTGTTTATAAACATTTTCACATAACATTTTTTTTGCATAACATTAACATCAATTAAACCCCCCCAAACTCTTGCTATGGTATGCAGTACCTACGGTCGCAGGCATTGCACCGACAGCGGGTACGTAGTACCCCTATCGTCACAGACCTGTGACGACAGGTCTCTACCTTTCGCAGGCACGGGGTACGAATCGTGCCCACGGCATTATAATATACACTTGTTTAATTCGATATGAATCGCGATGCGATTTATTAAATTTCCCATTGCGATTTATCAATCGCTCAATTCGGCGCATTATATATAAATATACATAGGTATATATATATATATCAGTATATATATGTATGTATATATATAATCAAATTTTATAATAGATCCATAATAAATGTATACATATATATATATATATATGTATGTATGTATGTATGTATGTATTCAGATCTAAATATATAACCATGTATGTTTTTTTTTTTTTCACAAAGATTATATCTATAATTATGAATGCATATAAAATTCTCCAATAAAAGTAATCTACCCATATTGAGAATGCATATAAATATGAAACTTCTCAGAAGACATATGGAAGATACGAAGAAGACAGGGAATGTGAGATGTGAAAATAGCATAATTAAAATCACAAGAATCTACCTGAATTCTGATGCTAAATCGCTCTTCCTCAGAAAATCTACAGAGCAAGCTCCTCCCTTCTTCAGAATTCTCGAGTCCTCCAATGCTCCAATTGCTCTCCCAACGCTGTGTCTAAGCTTCTATGAATGCCTGAATATAAAGAGCTTTCAGAAAACATCTAGAATGCTTCTAGAAATAGCTGAAAGTAGTCACCAACTAAGCATGGGTTTTTTCCAACCTTCAAGATGAGCCATAGGGTTGTAGACACCATGTGCTTAATGGATGCACTAGCCCCCGTGTTGTTGACACATGAGAAATAGAGAAGTGCGTTAATTCCCATGCAAGCTTATAACTCCAATTTACTTTTTATATAATTTTTATTTAAATATTTATAACTTTCATTTTAACTTTATAACTTTTATTATTATTATTTATTTGTTACTTTATTATTATTTTATAATTATTCTTAATTTTAATTTCTAATTTTCTTTTATTTAATTCATTTTTCCTCAATAATTCACATTTAATTAATTATAATCAAAATATCAAATAACATGATATTTTATATTAATTTCCTCAAATCATTAATTTATTAATTAAATCTATTTATTAAGACTTAATTAATAGATAATTCACCATAGACCTCCAAGATAGAATATGAAAACCCATCATAGAGCAAATCACTCAAAATCAGTCTAAAGGGTTAAAAATCATGAATTATGTCATCCGATACATTCGGTGGGTAAAATATCCAGATACTTGTCCTACCTCACTAGGACAATTGGTTTAAGGGTTTGGGATTTGGACTTGAGAATTTATCTCCCTTCTCTTATCATTGAGATAGTATAATAGGTTACGCTCATCCTGGCAATTCAGGAAAGTCAATACCTGGTACTTGCAACCTGCAGAAAAATCATGCATGTACATATAATATATATAATGCTAAGCTAAACAAACATTGGCAGGAATGGTGCATCGTGTAGATCCCGACTAAGCAGGTGACTATGACTCCCTTCCTTAACCACATCAGAAATGTCATACAATAAGAAAACACACACACCATACACATGCAAGTGTGGGGTAAGTATCCATAATAAAACACATAAGGTAATAAACCATCCATCTAATCATCAATAATAACTGAAAACAATATAATGATCATCATGTATGCATGAAATGTAAATTCTAAATTATCTCATCTTATAACCACAGAATCCATAACATAATATCTGATAATGTCAAAAAAATACCACTAATCTATCAACATAAAACTAGTCTATCATAGTCTGATAATATTAACAATGTCCATTAAAGATGTGAACGAGGGTAGGCACTACAACAGTGATTTTGTTAAGATATTTAATTTAATAAAATGAGATATGCTCTCCTAATTACTTTTTCTATTTAATTAAATAATCTTTAATTAATTAGAGACACTTTTCTTATTTTATTAAATAACTTCATTTAATTAATTAGGAATGGTTTCTCATTTAATTAAATAACTTTATTTAATTAACTAGAAGTAAGTATTCCATTTAATTAAATAATTTCGTTTAATTATTTCAAAATTGTTTTCGAAACTAGTCAACTCAAGTCTACCGTGGTTAAATCTGGTCAACTTTTGGTCAAACTTGATATTTGCGTATGTGAATATGAACAAATGTGATTATGAATTCCAGGAACAATTCAATGCAAATTCTCATTCAACCTTTCAAAATGAAGAGATGAGGGTCTCTTAAATAGACTTTCCTGGAATTCATCAACGGTTGAGATCGATTTCAATCAACGGTCAGGATTAAAGGTGAAGTTCAGTCAAAAAGGGAGATTTTCAAATTAAAGGGAATTGACAGATTTAATTTGAGTAAAATAAGGAGTTAACTGATTCAATTTGAGTAGAAAAAGGAGTTAACTGATTTAACTCATTTTTGATCAATAGTGAACTGGAAATTTCCCTTTTTGAACTGAAGAGAGATTTTGTTGAGATATTTAATTTAATAAAATGAGATATGCTCTCATAATTACTTTTTCTATTTAATTAAATAATCTTTAATTAATTAGAGACACTTTTCTTATTTAATTAAATAACTTCATTTAATTAATTAGGAATGGCTTCTCATTTAATTAAATAACTTCGTTTAATTAATTAGAAGTAAGTACTCCATTTAATTAAATAATTTCATTTAATTATTTCAAAAAAAAAAATCGAAACTAGTCATGTCAAGTCAACCGTGGTTAAATTTGGTCAACTTTTGGTCAAACTTGATCTTTCCGTATTTGAATATGAGCAAATGTGAGTATGAATTCTAGCAACAATTCGATACAAATTCTCATTAAACCTTTCAAAATGAAGAGATGAGGGTCTCTTAAATAGACTTTCCTATAATTCATCAATGGTTGAGATTGATTTCAATCAACGGTCAGGATTAAAGGTGAAGTTTAATCATAAAGGGAGATTTCCAAATTAAAGGGAGTTAACAGATTTAATTTGAGTAAAATAAGGAGTTGACTGATTCAATTTGAGTAGAGAAAAGAGTTAACTCATTTAAATCATTTTTGATCAATAGTGAATTGGAAATTTCCCTTTTTGAATTGAAGAGAGATTTTGTTGAGATATTTAATTTAATAAAATGAGATATGCTCTCATAATTACTTTTTCTATTTAATTAAATAATCTTTAATTAATTAGAGACACTTTTCTTATTTAATTAATTAGGAATGGCTTCTCATTTAATTAAATAACTTTGTTTAATTAATTAGAAATAAGTACTCCATTTAATTAAATAATTTCGTTTAATTATTTCAAAATTCTTTTCGAAACTAGTCAACTCAAGTCAAACGTGGTTAAATCTGGTCAACTTTTGGTCAAACTTGATCTTTGCATATGTGAATATGAGAAAATGTGAGTATGAATTCCAGCAACAATTCGATGCAAATTCTCATTCAACCTTTCAAAATGAAGAGATGAGGGTCTCTTAAATAGACTTTCGTGGATTCATCAACGGTTGAGATCGATTTCAATCAATGGTCAGGATTAAAGGTGAAGTTTAGTCATCAAGGGAGATTTCCAAATTAAAGGGAGTTAACAGATTTAATTTGAGTAAGATAAGGAGTTAACTGATTCAATTTGAGTAGAGAAAGGAGTTAACTCATTTTACTCATTTTTGATCAATAGTGAACTGGAAATTTCCCTTTTTGAATATAAGAGATATTTTGTTGAGATATTTAATTTAATAAAATGAGATATGCTCTCATAATTACTTTTTCTATTTAATTAAATAATCTTTAATTAATTAGAGACACTTTTCGTATTTAATTAAATAACTTCATTTAATTAATTAGGAATGAGCTCTAATTTAATTAAATAATTTTGTTTAATTAATTAGAAGTAAGTATTGTATTTAATTAAATAATTTTGTTTAATTATTTCAAAATTCTTTTCGAAACTAGTCAACTCAAGTCAACCGTGCTTAAATCTGGTCAACTGTTGGTTAGACTTTATCTTTGCGTATGTGAATATGATCAAATGTGGGTATGAATTCCAACAACAATTCGGTGCAATTTCTAATTCAACCTTTCAAAATGAAGAGATGAGGGTCTGTTAAATAGATTTTTTTTGAATTCATCAACGGTTGGGATCGATTTCAATCAACGGTCAGGATTTAAGGTGAAGTTCAGTCATAAAGGGAGATTTTCAAATTAAAGGGAGTTAACAGATTTAATTTGAGTAAAATAAGGAGTTAACTGATTCAATTTGAGTAGAAAAAGGAGTTAACTGATTTAACTCATTTTTGATCAATAGTGAACTGGAAATTTCCCTTTTTGAACTGAAGAGAGATTTTGTTGAGATATTTAATTTAATAAAATGAGATATGCTCTCATAATTACTTTTTCTATTTAATTAAACAATCTTTAATTAATTAGAGACACTTTTCTTATTTAATTAAATAACTTCATTTAATTAATTAGGAATGGCTTCTCATTTAATTAAATAACTTCGTTTAATTAATTAGAAGTAAGTACTCCATTTAATTAAATAATTTTATTTAATTATTTCAAAAAAAAATTTGAAACTAGTCAAGTCAAGTCAACCGTGGTTAAATTTGGTCAACTTTTGGTGAAACTTGATCTTTCCGTATTTGAATATGAGCAAATGTGAGTATGAATTCTAGCAACAATTCGATGCAAATTCTCATTAAACCTTTCAAAATGAAGAGATGAGGGTCTCTTAAATAGACTTTCCTATAATTCATCAATGGTTGAGATTGATTTCAATCAACGGTCAGGATTAAAGGTGATGTTTAATCATAAAGGGAGATTTCCAAATTAAAGGGAGTTAACAAATTTAATTTGAGTAAAATAAGGAGTTAACTGATTCAATTTGAGTAGAGAAAAGAGTTAACTCATTTAAATCATTTTTGATCAATAGTGAACTGGAAATTTCCCTTTTTGAATTGAAGAGAGATTTTGTTGAGATATTTAATTTAATAAAATGAGATATGCTCTCATAATTACTTTTTCTATTTAATTAAATAATCTTTAATTAATTGGAGACACTTTTCTTATTTAATTAATTAGGAATGGCTTCTCATTTAATTAAATAACTTTGTTTAATTAATTAGAAGTAAGTACTCCATTTAATTAAATAATTTCGTTTAATTATTACAAAATTCTTTTCGAAACTAGTCAACTCAAGTCAAACATGGTTAAATCTGGTCAACTTTTGGTCAAACTTGATCTTTGCATATGTGAATATGAGAAAATTTGAGTATGAATTCCAGCAACAATTCGATGCAAATTCTCATTCAACCTTTCAAAATGAAGAGATGAGGGTCTCTTAAATAGACTTTCGTGGATTCATCAACGGTTGAGATCGATTTCAATCAATGGTCAGGATTAAAGGTGAAGTTCAATCATCAAGGGAGATTTCCAAATTAAAGGGAGTTAACAGATTTAATTTGAGTAAGATAAGGAGTTAACTGATTCAATTTGAGTAGAAAAAGGAGTTAACTGATTTTGTCATATGTGTGTTACAACTCTAGGCAATCAATTCAAATAACAATATAAACATAATTAACACTTTTCTAGAGTATTTAAAATGTTCCCAAAATCAATGGGTGTATATTTTTATTTTTTCGTATCCCAACTTACATCTTTCATTGACATAGTTATTAAGATTGAATTATCTATTTATTATTCATATTATATCTCTAATGCAAGCGACATCACATTTTAATATTAGGGTCAATACCTACTACAATTGAAATTGTAGTGAAAAGAATGATCAATTCATTTATATAAACATATATCATAAAATAATGATTTTAAAAGATAATCTATCCTCACTAATACTAAGGTAAAAAAATGAATGCATATGAACATATTAACTTTCCATCTATCTAAAATACCCTATTAGTCATAGTCCATTAACTTGACCCCACTCACATTTCTTTTAAGAAGATGAAATACTTTTTCTCTAGCAAAGTTCCAAATCACCCTATTACCCACGTGCTACTACCCCATAATCTTCTTCACTTACCCATAGACCAAGTGAATTCCTTGGGTTTCTCTCCATGGTGGACTCACTTACCAAAGTTTTGGCCAAGACAAGCATAGGTGCCTTTTCCATGAGTCAAATCCTATTAATTTTGAGCTAGAAGATATGCATTTCGAATTCACATGTTAAATTGACTTGCTACTTGGTCCCATATTGTTGGCAGCATGGAGTTTATCCTAGTCTTAATTAGGTGGGTGAAGAAATACATATAAAATGCCATAACTTCTTCCAAGGCAAATCAAGGCGTCAAGGACAAAATGGAAGCCATTCCCTCTTGTCAGAATTATGTCACAAACTTGCACAGTATTCCAATATAATATTTGAAGGCACAAAGCACCTAGGGAATAGGTGGATGAAATAAGTCTTGGTCATGTCAAAGAAATTAATTACCTTTGTCTCCATAGCATATTAAATTGTTTTCTCATTCACCAACCCATGCTAGCCTAGGGTAGATAATATAGTAGGTTGTTTGTCATGCTATGTCTTGTTTAAAATATTACTTTGTGCTAGTTTAGGTTTGTTTAACATGAGCATTGTATATATATTTTTTAAAAAGTTTCTTTTGATTTGATAGGGTGTTGACTCGAGTTATGTGTCTCATATGAGGTCCCTTCTAATGCAATTAATATGATGGTTAGTTTATTATGTTAAAATATTCTTGATAGGTTATAGGGTCCTAGGAGTCTAAGGAATACTCTTGAATATTTTAATGTATGTATTAAGAGAAGAGATTTATTTTACTTTCTCATACATTTTCCAGAGGATAAAATGTGCACCTACAGCAAGCTTATGTATTAAGTCTTGTATATTTTATATCATCACTTGATTTTCTTCTTCTGTAATCTAGGATATCAAAGGTAAGTTATTGCAAGGATAATTAGGAGATAATTATAAACTAAGTATAGTTTTAAAATTGTGATTCATTTAGCATTCAAAACATTAACTTAATCCAATAACTCAACATTTCATGACAAGACTTTATATGAAGTTATCTGGATTATCCCTATCTATGAATTATGAAATTTAGAAACCATTTTCTCAACATTATCTTCTTATGCAGATCTAGATTTGAATGTACATTCACAATTGGTAAACAATGGAACTAAAATGGTAATAGCAATCCACTAGGATAATCCTTCCTATGAATATTATCTCTTCTATGATATCAAATTTCTTTTGCTTTCCACTCAAGAGCATCAAGTAATTTGGATCTCTGATTGGTGGTACCATCTAATAAAACAACAATATTATTACAATGAATTATCTTCAATGATACCCTCATGATACACAAAAAGGTGGTGAAGTCAACATATCATAATATACACAATGGAAAATACTTTTACTACACATGAGCACTCACAACCTTTCCATTGACAATCAAACCAAGATAGTAGCTTTCTCTTACAATAAATTTAGGCTCACATAACAAAATGGAGTTTTTCTCTCTATCACATCTCAATGCAATATTGTCTTCTCCTCCTATGCACATGGAAGATAACAAGGACTCCAAGTTTCCAAGATTTTTCTCTAAGAACTTGCAAATGCATCACAACAAAACAAAAAGGACCATGGGTGCTTTCCACCCAACCATAGGCCTCAAAGAGACCACCCCCACGGTAGGGGAACAAGGCTCAAACAAAATCCACATACACACTTGTAAGAAACATATACACCACATAAAAAAACTGCAAAAAATCCCATCCCAAGGATATTTGAAAAAGGCTCACCATTGGAACCTTAAACATAGGGTGAAGATGGAAACACAAGGAGGTTTACCATTTCATATCATATTTTCCATAAAACTCATGCCCTTTTGGGGCTAAATCAACAAAATACAAGGCCCTTTCGGGGCTTCATAATATCATGCCCTTTCGGGGCTTCATAAACATCTTCCACCACACACACTACCAACACAACATCCTCCACCACACACAACCAACAACTTTAGCTTCCTAAAAACCCATACTTCAGTTACTTCCTTCCTCACCATTTTTTTTTTTTTCCCTTATCCTCCCCCAAGGAAAAATATGAATATGACAATGGCATACAATGGAGCCCATACTCCAAGGTCCTCAACTATGCAATCCAATTGCTGCCCGTCCACCTTGGACTTCTCTTCCCTTCCCACAAGGGTGAGTGTAAGTCCCACACCCATAAGAACACTCAAGCACAACAAGAAAACAAAACCAAGTAGCAATAAAACAACATATTTTCAAGAGCACATCACATTATCACAACACAATATCAACACCCATAATGCAACAAGGAAATAAAGGAAATCCAAACCTCATACTCACAGTACTCCACACAATACAACAAGATGCACAATGGTGTCACACTAATCTACATGGAATGAACACCATTCAAAAACTCACATGAATGCTACTCCACAATGCAATGCAATGCATACTCCATTGATAAACTCCACACTTGCAGATTGGCTTAACCATGCTAAAAGAAAGAAAAAGGAAAGGAAGAAAGCTTGAGATACCAACCTTGGTCCAAGCTAGGGTAAGGATAGTTGCAATAGAGCTCTCCTCCTCTCCCTCCAAAACCTAACTGTCTTTAAACTTAGAGAGTGGCCAAGTGGTTTCTCATTTAGCCATACCTCTATATATATATCCTTCTCATTTTCGGATTCCATAAAGAATGTCATTTTCATGGGGTCTCCTAGGTCCACTAGACACCCTAGAGGTCTTAAATAGCTCCCTAGCCTATAGTACTAATATGGGTGGGGTTAATTTTAATCCCAACTTACCTTAAAGTTACTTTATGACCCTCCCAAAGCTAGGTGATTCAAATTTCAAATTCCCCAAGGTGATGACCTTGTCCTTTTACTGACTAAGGCAATAATCAAATTCCTCAATTGAGGCATTTATCATGGAATAAGGTGGCCACATGATCCATTGACGAATAACATGTCATATCACATAACAAGCACAAGTTTCAAGTGACACACACAAAATATCACATTATATTAAGAAAAAATGACTTGTTTTACAATAATACATGAACTAGACTACTACGCACACATACAATTCACATATACGAAATAAAACACATTAGAATTAGGTTTGAATCTTTTCCGCTGATTCAACCTTGGTTATGTCACGTTTATAGTAGTTTGAGCCTTAATTCCCCTTTAACCCATTGTCAAATTCCTGCACACTAAACTTGAGCGTCAGTAGTCCAAGAAAATCATATAAGCATATGTAAAATAAATCATTATCTCATTCAACATTAGACTTGCATATATTTCATCATCTCAAATTAACGTTCCCTTTCTTAATCATTTCAAATATAACCTTCAAAATATTAAAATATCAAAACTTACATATCACATTCGACATTTGAGTTCCATACTTCATTCCTTATCATTACATTACTTCATCTAACAATTTCCATGTAAAATGTTCAAAATACTATAAAAATAAACTTTACTTATCAACATAACATGGTCAATTTAATATTTTGAATAACTTCATATTCTACGACAAGATGCTGAATCCATAACTATTGAATCCCTAGGTATATGGGTTAGGTCTCAATGCATAACAAAATTTATCTTTTAACTCTAATTTCCACTTCAACATTACCTTCTTATTACAAGCATTTCTACCATTCAATTTCTATTAAAGCAATGTCAATAGCTTAAAACATGAAATAGAATCATTAAATGCATCAATTAGGTCATAATATGCAGAGGTAATTGCGGATCATCAAAATGCAGATATTAAAATGACATAACCCTACAGTCTTAAAAGTGTATCAAACATAGGATTAAAATCACCGTAATGCAATTATCTCATTGGTAATATGACAAATTGGGTTAGGCCTCACAAATTAAATAACTTCATTTTATTAATTAGGAATGGCTTCTCATTTAATTAAATAACTTTGTATAATTAATTAGAAGTAAGTACTCCATTTAATTAAATAATTTCGTTTAATTATTTTAAAATTCTTTTTGAAACTAGTAAACTCAAGTCAACCGTGGTTAAATTAGGTCAACTTTTGGTCAAACTTGATCTTTGCGTATGTGAATATGAGCAAATGTGCATATGAATTCCAGCAACAATTCGATGCAAATTCTCATTCAACCTTTCAAAATGAAGAGATCAGGGTCTCTTAAATTGACTTTCGTAGAATTCATCAACGGTTGAGATTGATTTCAATCAATAGTCACGATTAAAAGTGAATTTCAGTCATAAAGGGAGATTTCAAAATTAAAGGGAGTTAACAGATTTAATTTGAGTAAAATAAGGAGTTAACTGATTCAACTTGAGTAGAAAAAGGAGTTAACTAATTTAACTCATTTTTGATCAATAGTGAACTGGAAATTTCCCTTTTTGAACTGAAGAGAGATTTTGTTGAGATATTTAATTTAATAAAATGAGATATGCTCTCATAATTACTTTTTCTATTTAATTAAATAATCTTTAATTAATTAGAGACACTTTTCTTATTTAATTAAATAACTTCATTTAATTAATTAGGAATGACTTCTCATTTAATTAAATAACTTTGTTTAATTAATTAGAAGTAAGTACTCCATTTAATTAAATAATTTTGTTTAATTATTTCAAATTTTTTTTCGAAACTAGTCAACTCAAGTCAACCGTGGTTAAATATGGTCAACTTTTGGTCAAACTTGATCTTTGCGTATGTGAATATGAGAAAATGTGAGTATGAATTCCAACAACTATTCGATGCAAATTCTCATTCAACCTTTCAAAGTGAAGAGATGAGGGTCTCTTAAATAGACTTTCCTGGAAAACATCAACGGTTGAGATCGATTTCAATCAACGGTCAGGATTAAAGGTAAAGTTCAATCATAAAGGGAGATTTCCAAATTAAAGAGAGTTAACAGATTTAATTTGAGTAAAATAAGGAGTTAACTAATTCAATTTGAGTAGAAAAAAGAGTTAACTCATTTAACTCATTTTTGATCAAGAGTGAACTGGAAATTTTCTTTTTTGAACTGAAGAGAGATTTTGTTGAGATATTTAATTTAATAAAATGAGATATGCTCTCATAATTACTTTTTCTATTTAATTAACTAATTTTTAATTAATTAGAGACACTTTTCTTATTTAATTAAATAACTTCATTTAATAAATTAGGGATGGCTTCTCATTTAATTAAATAACTTTGTTTAATTAATTAGAAGTAAGTACTCTATTTAATTAAATAATTTCGTTTAGTTATTTCAAAATTCTTTTCAAAACTAGTCAACTCAAGTCAACTGTGGTTAAATCTGGTCAACTTTTGGTTAAACTTGATCTTTGCGTATGTGAATATGATCAAATGTGAGTATGAATTCCAACAACTATTCGATGCAAATTTTCATTCAACCTTTCAAAATGAAGAGATGAGGGTCTCTTAAATAGACTTTCTTGGAATTCATCAACGGTTGAGATCGATTTCAATCAACGGTCAGGATTAAAGGTGAAGTTCAATCATAAAGGGAGATTTCCAAATTAAAGGGAGTTAGCAGATTTAATTTGAGTAAAATAAGGAGTTAGCTGATTCAATTTGAGTAGAAAAAGGAGTTAACTGATTTAACTCATTTTTTATCAATAGTGGACTGAAAATTTTCTTTTTTGAACTAAAGAGAGATTTTGTTGAGATATTTAATTTAATAAAATGAGATATGCTCTCATAATTACTTTTTCTATTTAATTAACTAATCTTTAATTAGTCAGAGACACTTTTCTCATTTAATTAAATAACTTCATTTAATTAAATAGAAATGGCTTCTCATTTAATTAAATAACTTTGTTTAATTAATTAGAAGTAAGTACTCCATTTAATTAAATAATTTAATTTAATTATTCCAAAAAAAATTCGAAACATGTCAACTCAAGTCAACCATGGTTAAATCTGGTCAACTTTTGGTCAAACTTGATCTTTGCGTATGTGAATATGAGCAAATGTCAGTATGAATTCCAGCAACAATTTGATGCAAATTCTCATTCAACCTTTCAAAATGAAGAGATGAGGGTCTCTTAAATAGACTTTCCTAGAATTTATCAATGGTTGAGATCGATTTCAATCAATGGTCAGGATTAAAGGTGAAGTTCAATGTAAGGTCCCATCCAAGTAAGGACTAGAACAATTGTTAATTTGTCTACAATATAATTTGATTAGTAGCAAATATTAATTTTTTCATTAGAAGAACATTATAAGACTTATGCAATAACATGATTAGGGAGAATCCTTATGTGACTTGCTATGATTAGTATTGTTTAAAAAAGATTGACTTATCATTCGTAACCATCTAAATATTAGGTGCAAATGTGGATGTGATACTTTGTATAGAAGAATTCTACTTATTTAATTAATGTGCAAAGTTAGACTCAACTTATGATCAACTGTGGATTTTGTTCATACAATTGACAATAATTACAAATAGAAATGGTTGGACCTCTTTACATATGATACGATAGTTTAGATAGTTTATGAGATCGGTAGCATTAGAACTAATTCACACTATGATGAATTGTGTAATTTATGTTAACATCTTGATTAGCTAATGTGAGTTACCTTATGGATAAATAATTTATATTATTAATCTTGTCTCATCATGATAATTAGATAGTTTTAGTAATTGAAATTATGGCCAATTGAAATGAATAGAATATAGATAACACAATGAATACTAGTGATACTCGTTAGGTTATTCTAAGAGATGTTATGATTTGAATCCTATAATTAGTGAGAGTAAGTACTTATGCTTGATGAATTTGATTAATGTAGGTGTAAGGTGTAAGGTGTTTTGATACATATGCTATGAATTATTAATGTGGTTATTATTCTTGAAAAGTTTGTAATTAAAGCAATTAAAGTAAAAAGAATGATACTTATTTGTAAATGAATTTCATATGCAAATGATTCTAAAGAAATGATGTTGGAATATGATATTGATCTAATGGGTTGATCTATGGTTAATTCAAGGATATGTATTAATGTTTATAGTCTTATATTTAAATGTTTGAGTTACTGATGTTAAATTTGAATTTTTGTAGTAGATGATCATGAAGGCCTAATCGAATGATTATGAAGACCTTTGAGAAAACTATGCCAACTCTTGTACAATAGTTAAAGTTGACCTCAATGCAAACTTTTTGTAAAATCGGATATGAACTAAAGTTGGACTTTAGAGGGGTTAAAATGGATCCTAGAGTGCATTTTGGGTTAAAATAACCTAACCCACTTATACTACCTAAGGTTGGGGGTTATTTGAGGGTCAAATCATGGTTAAAATTTACATTATGACACCTCAAAAGGGCCCCACTTCAAATGTGACGAAAATGAATAGTGGGAAACAATGGGTTATGACACATTGATAAGAGAGCCATGTGCCTTCATTAAAGAGGGAGGAAGACTTTGGAGGAGGGACTTTTTCACCATTGTTGGAGATGAAAAGGGGAAGATATATGCAAAAGAGGAGGGGAGAATGACAGAAATATGGAGAGGAAGAAGAAGATGGAGGAAGCGGAGGAATGATTCTTGGTTGAAGATGAAGATACATCTAAAGGGAGAGCTCTTGAAAAGATACGTAACTTATATACATTTGGAGTAGTTCTTACTTATTGAGATGAAATATTGTTAAAAAAATTTATGACATAGTGTTTAGAGAGAACTCTTAGGATTGCATCCATGATCTCTTGGTTGAAATGAGTTCTCTTGCCCGAGGGTATGGCTAGGGCACAAGCAGCCTCATGATGCCATTATGGTAGGGTGGAAAAGGGCACTTGTGTGAATGGTTTTGATAATTATTGTTGTAATCTTGCAAATGAACATGAATGAAAATTTAGATCTTAAGTTTTTGATAATATATTTAAACTTGTGTATGAGAGAAGAAGTTGTGATGAAGATTATAGAAATGATGCTATTGTTATTTGAGATATTGTAGATCTATTCTAAAAGCTATTGTTATTTATGGTATTGTTAGTTAAGAAAAATTATTTTGGATGTTAAATTTGTGAGTTATTTCATTAGAAACAAGTGGCTAATGCTCAAGATCATGTTATCAAAATGCCTATTGTGGATCTAAATACTGAATCTAAATCTTGATAGTTATTTGATAAATTTAAATGAGTTTTTGGTAGAAAAAAATGGGCATGACATTTTGGTATCAGAGCCTGGTTGCAACATTGGGACATTGTTTGGGACCATTATATAAACATGGGAAAATATAAGGAAATTTCTTCATGACTTAGTGCAATAAGAAAAGTCTATTAAACTTCCATTATGATAGAAAAAGCCAGTTTATTAGGGTCATGTTTGATCATGTTTTAATTGCATTTTATAGGTTAAGAGATTTCTAATGGATTCATTGCTTTAGATATTGCTTTGAGTAAAAAAAGGAGTTAACTGATATAACTCAATTTTGATGAATAGTGAACTGAAAATTTCCCTTTTTGAACTGAAGAGATATTTTGTTAAGATATTTAATTTAATAAAATGAGATATGCTCTCATAATTACTTTTTCTATTTAAGTAAATAATCTTTAATTAATTAGAGACACTTTTCTTATTTAATTAAATAACTTCATTTAATTAAATTGGAATGGCTTCTCATTTAATTAAATAACTTTGTTTAATTAATTAGAAGTAAGTAGTCCATTTAATTAAATAATTTCATTTAATTATTTCAAAAAATAATTCGAAACTAGTCAACTCAAGTCAACCGTGGTTAAATCTGGTCAAATTTTGGTCAAACTTGATCTTTGCGTATGTGAATATGAGCAAATGTCAGTATGAATTCCAGCAACAATTCGATGCAAATTCTCATTCAACCTTTCAAAATCAAGAGATGAGGGTCTCTTAAATAGACTTTCCTGAAATTCATCAACGGTTGAGATCGATTTCAATCAACGGTTAGGATTAAAGGTGAAGTTTAGTCATAAAGGGAGATTTCCAAATTAAAGGGAGTTAACAGATTTAATTTGAGTAAAATAATGAGTTAACTGATTCAATTTGAGTAGACAAAGGAATTAACTGATTTAACTCATTTTGAATTAATAGTGAACTGAAAATTTCCCTTTTTGAACTGAAGAGAGATTTTGTTGAGATATTTAATTTAATAAAATGAGATATGCTCTCATAATTACTTTTTCTATTTAAATAAATAACTTTTAATTAATTAGAGAGACTTTTATTATTTAATTAAATAACTTGATTTAATTAATTAGGAATGGCTTTTCATTTAATTAAATAACATTGTTTTATTAATTAGAAGTAAGGACTCCATTTAATTAAATAATTTCGTTTAATTATTTCAATTTTTTTTTCAAAACTAGTCAACTCAAGTCAACCATGGTTAAATCTGGTCAACTTTTGGTGAAACTTGATCTTTGTGTATGTGAATATGAGCAAATGTGAGTATGAATTCCAGCAACAATTCGATGCAAATTCTCATTCAACCTTTCAAAATGAAGAGATGAGGGTCTCTTAAATAGACTTTCCTGAAATTCATCAATGACTGAGATCGATTTCAATCAACGGTTAGTATTAAAGGTGAAGTTTAGTCATAAAGGGAGATTTCCAAATTAAAGGGAGTTAGAAGATTTAATTTGAGTAAAATAAGGAGTTAACTGATTCAATTTGAGTAGAAAAAAGGAGTTAACTGATTTAACTCATTTTTTATCAATAGTGCACTAGAAATTTCCCTTTTTGAACTAAAGAGAGATTTTGTTGACATATTTAATTTAATAAAATGAGATATGCTCTCATAATTACTTTTTCTATTTAATTAAATAATCTTTAATTAATTAGAGACACTTTTCTTATTTAATTAAATAACTTCATTTAATTAATTAGGAATGGCTTCTCACTTAATTAAATAACTTTGTTTAATTAATAAGAAGTAAGTACTCCATTTAGTTAAATAATTTTTTTTTAAAATTCTTTTCAAAAATATTTCGAAACTAGTCAACTAAAGTCAACTGTGGTTAAATCTGGTCGACTTTTGGTCAAACTTGATCTCTGCGTATGTGAATATGAGCAAATGTCAGTATGAATTTCAGCAACAAATTGATGCAAATTCTCATTCAACCTTTCAAAATGAAGAGATGAGAGTCTCTTAAATAGACTTTCCTAGAATTCATCAACGGTTGAGATCGATTTCAATAAATGGTCAGGATTAAAGATGAAGTTCAGTCATAAAGGGAGATTTCCAAATTAAAGGGAGTTAACAGATTTAATTTTAGTAAAATAAAGAGTTAACTGATTCAATTTGAGTAGAAAAAAGAGTGAACTGATTTAACTCATTTTTTATCAATAGTGAACTGAAAATTCCCCTTTTTGAAATTAAGCGAGATTTTGTTGAGATAATTAATTTAATAAAATGAGATATGCTCTCATAATTACTTTTTCTATTTAATTAAACAATCTTTAATTAATCATAGACACTTTTATTATTTAATTAAATAACTTCATTTAATTAATTATGAATGGCTTCTCATTTAATTAAATAACTTTGTTTAATTAAGTAGAAGTAAGTACTCCATTTAGTTAAATAATTTCGTTTAATTATTTCAAATTTTTTTCAAAATTAGTCAACTCAAGATAACCGTTGTTAAATCTAGTCAACTTTTGGTCAAACTTGATCTTTGCGTATGTGAATATGAGCAAATGTGAGTATGAATTCCAGTAACAATTCGATGCAAATTATCATTCAACCTTTCAAAATGAAGAGATGAGGGTCTCTTAAATAGACTTTCCTTAAATTCATCAACGGTTGAGATCGATTTCAATCAACGGTTAGGATTAAAGGTGAAGTTCAGTCATAAAGGGACATTTCCAAATTAAAGGGAGTTACCAGATTTAATTTGAGTAAACTAAGGAGTTAACAGATTCAATTTGAGTAGAAAAAGGAGTTAACTGATTTAACTCATTTTTTATCAATAGTGAACTGGAAATTTCCCTTTTTGAACTGAAGAGAGATTTCGTTGAGATATTTAATTTAATAAAATGAGATATGCTCTCATAATTATTTTTTATATTTAAATAAATAATTTTTAATTAATTAGAGACACTTTTCTTATTTAATTAACAAACTTCTTTTAATTAATTAGGAATGGCTTCTCGTTTAATTAAATAACTTTGTTAAATTAATTAGAAGAAAGTAATCCATTTAATTAAATAATTTTGTTTAATTATTTCAAAATTTTTTTTGAAATTAGTCAACTCAAGTCAACCGTTTTTAAATCTGGTCAACTTTTGGTAAACCTTGATCTTTGCGTATGTGAATATGAGCAAATGTGAGTATAAATTCCAGCAACAATTCAATGCAAATTCTCATTCAACCTTTCAAAATGAAGAGATGAGGGTCTCTTAAATAGACTTTCCTGGAATTCATCAACGGTTGAGATCGATTTCAATCAACGATCAGGATTAAAGGTGAAGTTCAGTCATAAAGGGAGATTTCCAAATTAAAGGAAGTTAACGGATTTAATTTGAGTAAAATAATGAGTTAACTGATTCAATTTGAGTAGAAAAAGGAGTTAACTCATTTAACTCATTTTTTATTAATAGTGAACTGAAAATTTCTCTTTTTGAACTGAAGAGAGACTTTGTTGAGATATTTAATTTAATAAAATCAGATATGCTCTCATAATTACTTTTTATATTTAATTAAATAATCTTTAATTAATTAGAGACACTTTTCTTATTTAATTAAATAACTTCATTTAATTAATTAGGAATGGCTTCTAATTTAATTAAATAACTTTGTTTAATTAATTAGAAGTAAGTACTCTATTTAATTAAATAATTTTGTTTAGTTATTTCAAAATTCTTTCCGAAACTGGACAACTCAAGTTAATCGTGGTTAAATCTGGTCAAATATTGGTCAAATCCGATGTTTGCGTATGTGAATATGAGTTAATGTGAGTATGAATTCCAACAAAAATTCGATACAAATTCTCATTCAACCTTTCAAAATGAAGAGATGAGGGTCTGTTAAATAGATTTTCTTGGAATTCATCAACGGTTGAGATCGATTTCAGTCAACGGTCATGATTAAAAGTGAAGTTCAGTCATAAAGGGAGATTTCCAAATTGAAGCAAGTTAATATATTTAATTTGAGTAAAATAAGGAGTTAACTGATTCAATTTGAGTAGAGAAAGGAGTTAACTCATTTAACTCATTTTTTATCAATAGTGAATTGGAAATTTCCCTTTTTGAACTGAAGAGAGATTTTGTTGAGATATTTAATTTAATAAAATGAGATATGCTCTCATAATTACTTTTTCTATTTAATTAAATAATCTTTAATTAATTAGAGACACTTTTCTTATTTAATTAAATAACTTCATTTAATTAATTAGGAATGGCTTCTCATTTAATTAAATAATTTTGTTTAATTAATTAGAAGTAAGTACTTCATTTAATTAAATAATTTTTTTAATTATTTCAAAAAAATTTTGAAACTAGTCAACTCAAGTCAACCGTGGTTAAATATGGTCAACTTTTGGTCAAACTTGATCTTTGCGTATGTGAATATAAGCAAATGTGAGTATGAATTCTAGCAACACTTCAATTGAAATTCTCATTCAACCTTTCAAAATGAAGAGATGAGGGTCTCTTAAATAGACTTTTCTGAAATTCGTCAATGGTTGAGATTGATTTCAATCAACGGTCAGGATTAAAGGTGAAGTTCAGTCATAAAGGGAGATTTCCAAATTAAAGGGAGTTAACAGATTTAATTTGAGTAAAATAAGGAGTTAACTGATTCAATTTGAGTAAAAAAAGGAGTTAACTGATTTAACTCATTTTTGATCAATAGTGAACTGGAAATTTCTCTTTTTGAACTGAAGAGAGATTTTGTTGAAATATTTAATTTAATAAAATGAGATATGCTCTCATAATTACTTTTTCTATTTAAATAAATAAGTTTTAATTAATTAGAGGCACTTTTCTTATTTAATTAAATAACTTCATTTAATTATTTAGGAATGGCTACTCATTTAATTAAATAACTTCGTTTAATTAGATAGAAGCAAGTAATCCATTTAATTAAATAATTTCGTTTAATTATTTTAAAATTCTTTTCGAGACTAGTCAACTCAAGTCAACTGTGGTTAAATCTGGTCAACTTTTGGTCAAACTTGATCTTTGCGTATGTGAATATGAGCAAATGTGACTATGAATTCCATCAATATTTCAATGCAAATTCTCATTCAACCTTGTAAAATGAAATGATGAGGGTCTCTTAAATAGACATTCCTAGAATTCATCAACGGTTGAGATCGATTTCAATCAACGGTCAGGATTAAAGGTAAAGTTCAGTCATAAAGGAAGATTTTCAAATTAAAGAGAGTTAACAGATTTAATTTGAGTAAAATAACGAGTTAACTGATTCAATTTGAGTAGAAAATGGAGTTAACTGATTTAACTCATTTTTGATCAATAGTGAACTAGAAATTTCTCTTTTTGAACTGAAGAGAGACTTTGTTGAGATATTTAATTTAATAAAATGAGATATGCTCTCATAATTACTTTTTCTATTTAATTAAATAATCTTTAATTAATTAGAGACATTTTTGTATTTAATTAAATAACTTCATTTAATTAATTAGGAATGAGCTCTAATTTAATTAAATAACTTTGTTTAATTAATTAGAAGTAAGTATTGTATTTAATTAAATAATTTTGTTTAATTATTTCAAAATTCTTTTCGAAACTAGTCAACTCAAGTCAACCGTGCTTAAATCTGGTCAACTGTTGGTTAGACTTTATCTTTGCGTATGTGAATATGATCAAATGTGGGTGTGAATTCCAACAACAATTCGGTGCAATTTCTAATTCAACCTTTCAAAATGAAGAGATGAGGGTCTGTTAAATAGATTTTTTTTGAATTCATCAACGGTTGGGATCGATTTCAATCAACGATCAGGATTTAAGGTGAAGTTCTGTCATAACGGGAGATTTTCAAATTAAAGGGAGTTAACAGATTTAATTTGAGTAAAATAAGGAGTTAACTAATTCAATTTGAGTAGAGAAAGGGGTTAACTCATTTTACTCATTTTTGATCAATAGTGAACTGGAAATTTCCCTTTTTGAATATAAGAGATATTTTGTTGAGATATTTAATTTAATAAAATGAGATATGCTCTCATAATTACTTTTTCTATTTAATTAGATAATCTTTAATTAATTAGAGACACTTTTCTTATTTTATTAAATAACATTATTTAATTAATTAGGAATGGCTTCTCATTTAATTAAATAACTTTGTTTAATTAATTAGAAGTAAGTACTTCATTTAATTAAATAATTTTGTTTAATTATTTGAAAATTCTTTTTGAAACTAGTCAACTCAAGTCAACCGTGGTTAAATCTGGTCAACTTTTGGTCAAACTTGATCTTTGCTAATGTGAATATGAGAAAATGTGAGTATGAATTCCAACAAATCTTCAATGCAAATTCTCATTCAACCTTTTAAAATGAAGAGATGAGGGTCTCTTGAATAGAGTTTCCTGTAATTCATCAATGGTTGACATCGATTTAAATCAACGGTCAGGATTAAAGGTGACGTTCAGTCATAAATGGTAATTTCCAAATTAAAGAGAGTTAACAGATTTAATTTGTGTAAAATAAGGAGTTAACTGATTCAAGTTGAGTAGAAAAATGAGTTAACTGATTTAACTCATTTTTTATCAATAGTGAACTGGAGATTTCCCTTTTTGAACTGAAGAGAGATTTTGTTGAGATATTTAATTTAATAAAATGAGATATGCTCTCATAATTACTTTTTCTATTTGATTATCTAATGTTTAATTAATTAGAGACACTTTTCTTCTTTAATTAAATAACCTTATTTAATTAATTAGGAATGGCTTCTCATTAGTTAAATAACTTTGTTTAATTAATTAGAAGTAAATACTTCATTTAATTAAATAATTTTGTTTAATTATTTCAAAAAAAAATTTAAAACTAGTCAACTCAAGTCAACCGTGGTTAAATTTGGTCAACTTTTGGTCAAACTTTATCTTTGCGTATGTGAATATGAGCAAATGTGAGTATGAATTCCAACAACAATTTGATACAAATTCTCATTCAACCTTTCAAAATGAAGGCATAAGGGTCTCTTAAATAGACTTTTCTGAAATTCATCAATGGTTTAGATCAATTTCAATCAACAGTTAGGATTAAAGGTGAAGTTCAGTCATAAAGGGAGATTTCCAAATTAAAGAGAGTTAACAGATTTAATTTGAGTAAAATAAGGAGTTAACTGATTCAATTTGAGTAAAAAAAAGAGTTAACTGATTTAACTCATTTTTTATCAATAGTGAACGAAAAATTTCTCTTTTTGAATTGAAGAGAGATTTTGTTGAGATATTTAAATTAATAAAATGAGATATGCTCTCATAATTACTTTTTCTATTTAATTAAATAATCTTTAATTAATTACAAACTCTTTTCTTATTTAATTAAATAACTTCATTTAATTAATTAGAAATGGCTTCTCATTTAATTAAATAACTTTGTTTAATTAATTAGAAGTAAATACTTAATTTAATTAAATAATTTTGTTTAATTATTTCAAATTTTTTTTCGAAACTAGTCAACTCAAGTCAACCGTGGTTAAATCTGGTCAACTTTTGATCAAACTTGATCTTTGCGTAGGTGAATATGAGCAAATTTGAGTATGAATTCCAACAACAATTCGATGCAAATTCTTATTCAACCTTTCAAAATGAAGAGATGAGGGTCTCTTAAATACACTTTCTTACAATTCATCAACTATTGAGATCGATTTCAATCAACGGTCAGGATTAAAGGTGAAATTCAGTCATCAAGGGAGATTTCCAAATTAAAGGGAGTTAACAGATTTAATTTTAGTAAAATAAGGAGTTAACTGATTCAATTGGAGTAGAAAAAGGAGTTAACTGATTTAACTCATTTTTTATCAATAGTGAACTGGAAATTACTCTTTTTGAACTGAAGAGAGATTTTGTTGAGATATTTGATTTAATAAAATGAGATATGCTCTCATAATTGCTTTTTTTATTTAATTAAATAATCTTTAATTAATTAGAGAAACTTTTCTTATTTAATTAAATAACTTCATTTAATTAATTAGGAATGGCTTCTAATTAAATTAAATAACTTTTTTTAACTAATTAGAAGTAAGTACTCTATTTAAATAAATGATTTTGTTTAATTATTTTAAAACTCTTTTCAAAACTAGTCAACTCAAGTCAACTATTGTTAAATCAGGTCAACTATTGGTCAAACTTGATCTTTGCGTATGTGAATATGACCAAATGTGAGTATGAATTCGAGCAAAAATTCGATGCAAATTCTCATTCAACCTTTCAAAATGAAGAGATGAGGGTCTCTTAAATAGATTTTCTTGGAATTCGTCAATGGTTGAGATCGATTTCGATCAACGGTCAGGATTAAAGGTAAAGTTCAGTCATAAAGAGAGATTTCCAAATTAAAGGGAGTTAACAGATTTAATTTGAGTAAAATAAGGAGTTAACTGATTCAATTTGAGTAAAAAAAGAGTTAACTCATTTAACTCATTTTTGATCAATAGTGAACTAGAAATTTCCCTTTTTGAACTGAAGAGAGATTTTTTTGAGATATTTAATTTAATAAAATGAGATATGCTCTCATAATTACTTTTTCTATTTAATTAAATAAGTTTTAATTAATTAGAGACACTTTTCTTATTTAATTAAATAACTTCATTTACTTAATTAGGAATGGCTTCTCATTTAATTAAATAATTTTGATTAATTAATTAGAAGTAAGTACTCCATTTAATTAAATAATTTTGTTTAATTATTTCAAAATTCTTTTCAAAACTAGTCGACTCAATTCAACCATGGTTAAATCTGGTCAACTGTTGGTCAAGCTTGATCTTTGCATATGTGAATATGAGCAAATGTGAGTATGAATTCCAGAAACAATTTGATGCAAATTCTCATTCAACCTTTGAAAATGAAGAGATGAGGATCTCTTAAATATAATTTCTTAGAATTCATCAACGGTTGTGATCGATTTTAATCAACGCTTAGGATTAAAAGTGAAGTTCAGTCATAAAGGTAGATTTCCAAATTAAAGGGAGTTAACAGATTCAATTTTAGTAAAATAAGGAGTTAACTGATTCAATTTGAGTAAAAAAAAGAGTTAACTGATTTAACTCATTTTTGATCAATAGTGAACTGAAAATTTCCCTTTTCGAACTAAAGAGAGATTTTGTTCAGATATTTAATTTAATAAAATGAGATATGCTCTCATAATTACTTTTTCTATTTAATTAAATAATCTTTAATTAATTAGAGACATTTTTCTTATTTAATTAAATAATTTCATTCAATTAATTAGGAATGGCTTCTCATTTAATTAAATAACTTTGTTTAATTAATTAAAATTATTCCATTTAATTAAATAATTTTGTTTAATTATTTCAATATTCTTTTCAAAACTAGTCAACTCAAGTCAACCGTGGTTAAATTTTGGTCAAACTTGAGGTTTGCATATGTGAATATGAGCAAATATGAGTATGAATTCCAGCAATAATTCGATACAAATTCTCATTCAACCTTTCAAAATGAAGGGATGAGGGTCTCTTAAACAGACTTTCCTTGAATTCATCAACGGTTGAGATCGATTTCAATCAACAATCAAGATTAAAGGTGAAGTTCAGTCATAAAGGGAGATTTCCAAATTAAAGGGAGTTAACAAATTCAATTTGAGTAAAATAAGGAGTTAACTGATTAAATTTGAGTAGAAAAAAGAGTTAACTGATTTAACTCATTTTTGATGAATAGTGAACTGGAAATTTCCCTTTTTGAACTGAAGAGAGATTTTGTTGAGATATTTAATTTAATAAAATGAGATATGCTCTCATTATTACTTTTTCTATTTAATTAAATAATCTTTAATTAATTAGAGACACTTTTCTTATTTAATTAAATAACTTCATTTAATTAATTAGGAATGGCTTCTCATTTAATTAAATAACTTTGTTTAATTAATTAGAAGTAAGTACTCCATTTAATTAAATAATTTCGTTTAATTATTTCAAAATTCTTTTCGAAACTAGTCAACTCAAGTCAATCGTGGTTAAATTTGGTCAACTTTTGGTCAAACTTGATCTTTGCGTATGTGAATATGAGCGAATGTGAGTATGAATTCCAGCAACAATTCGATGCAAATTCTCATTCAACCTTTCAAAATGAAGAGATGAGGGTCTCTTAGATAGACTTTCTTAGAATTCATCAACGGTTGAGATCGATTTCAATCAACGGTCAGGATTAAAGGTGAAGTTCAGTCATAAAGGGAGATTTTCAAATTAAAGTGAGTTAAAAGATTTAATTTGAGTAAAATAAGGATTTAACTGATTCAATTTGAGTAGAAAAAAGAGTTAACTAATTTAAGTCATTTTTTATCAATAGTGAACTAGAAATTTCATTTTTTGAACTGAAGAGAGATTTTGTTGAGATATTTAATTTAATAAAATGAGATATGCTCTCATAATTACTTTTTCTATTTAAATAAATAATCTTTAATTAATTAGAGACACTTTTCTTATTTAATTAAATAACTTCATTTAATTAATTAGAAATGGCTTCTCATTTAATTAAATAACTTTGTTTAATTAATTAGAAGTAAGTACTCCATTTAATTAAATAATTTTGTTTAATTATGTCAAAATTCTTTTCGAAACTAGTCAACTCAAGTCAACCGTGGTTAAATTTGGTCAACTTTTGGTCAAACTTGATCTTTGCGTATGTGAATATGAGCGAATGTGAGAATGAATTCCAGCAACAATTCGATGCAAATTCTCATTCAACCTTTCAAAATGAAGAGATGAGGGTCTCTTATATAGACTTTTTAAAAATTTATCAACGGTCAGGATTAAAGGTGAAGTTCAGTCATAAAGGGAGATTTCCAAATTAAAGGGAGTTAACAGATTTAATTTGAGTAAAATAAGGAGTTGACTGATTCAATTTGAGTAGAAAAAAGAGTTAACTCATTTAACTCATTTTTGATCAATAGTAAACTGGAAATTTCCCTTTTTGAACTGAAGAGATATTTTATAGAGATATTTAATTTAATAAAATGAGATATGCTCTCATAATTACTTTTTCTATTTTATTAAATAATCTTTAATTAATTAGAGACACTTTTCTTATTTAATTAAATAACTTCATTTAATTAATTAGGAATGACTTCTCATTTAATTAAATAACTTTGTTTAATTAATTAGAAGTAAGTACTCAATTTATTTAGATAATTTTATTTAATTATTTCAAAATTCTTTTTGAAACTAGTCAACTCAAGTCAACCGTGGTTAAATCTGATCAACTTTTGGTCAAACTTGATCTTTGCATATGTGAATATGGTATATGAGCAATGTTAGTATGCTAATAGAAACTAAATTTAAATAAAGCTTCTACAAACTAAACAAAATTCAAAAACTTCAAGATAGACTAAGATGAACTCTCAATTGAGAATATGAGCCATTAATGGAATCTCTCAATTAGAAGCTCTCTTGTTGAGTGGCTTTGTCTAAATAGATAGGATGTATGCTCAAGCTTATGCTTCAAAAAGGGCTTCAAATGGAATTGGAATTTGGGTGTGAGTGTATGGTTTTGATATAAAATGGCTTATTAAAATGACATTATGACTTTACTTCATAGATTGTGTTGTTTTGCAAAGGGGAAGGATCCAATTTATAGGCAAGAGGCTTGAGGGATTGAGGGCTAAGATGCAAGGATGGGAAACAGCTCATGGAGGGCTCAGATTGCATGAGAGGAGAGCACATAGATTGTGCTTCCTTACAGTCAATCAGGGAGTGACACGTGTCACAGGGGTAGAGGATGGAAGAAAGGGGAAGGATGAGTCAACAAAGGAGGCTCAATGGGATAAAATCTTCATAAAGACCCTCATAATGGCTTGTAAGAGCAATAAAAGAGCTTGGAAGAGTCATTTATGGCCTAATGGGCTTCATAAAGTTTTATGGTTGAGATATTTTGAGGGAGATGAGAGCAATTTCGACTTGGGCTTGATTAGGAGGGTTTTAAGCATGCTTAAGATTGTGAAAATGATTAGAGGATAGATTAGGATGGTTTAGGATTAGCTTAGGGATAGGCAAGTGGATGGCATTTAATGAGGGTGGGTGAAGGAGGAGATATTTGTTAATTTTGGCTTGGCTTAGTAAGTTTTAACCCATGTTTAGGGAATGTGACAAGGTTAGGAGGAGATTAGGATTAGGTTTAAAGACATCTTCTAGAAGTGTCTAGACTTTAGATGAGGATAAAGACTTTCTAGAATAGTCTAAAATTTCCTAGAATGAGGATAAATTAAATTTTTAGGAAATAAATAAAATTTTATTTATTTCAAAAGTTTGGGTTGAAGAGATATTTATTAAAACTTTTTTAATAAACTTGAGGATTAATATTTAATCTTAATTAAATATTTTGAGTTGGGATTAGGGGTAGGAAATGATGGGATTAGCCTTTAATCAAAATTAAAGAAGGATTAGAAGATTTTGGAAGAGGTTAGTGGTCTTAAGGAAATTGGCCAAGTTTTGGACAAAAAATTATTTATTTATTTCTTTTGGGTTTTTTGGTCAATTTATTAATTAAATAATTAATAAATAAGGAAATGATGTTTAAATAAGATTTAAACATTTTTGGGAGGGATTCCTTAATTAAATATTTTTAATTAAGATAAATAGATTTAATGGTATAAAAGTAAATAAATTAATTAAATAATTAATTTATTAATAAATGATGATATCATCAGGAATTTTTCAGAAAATAAAAATACTTTATTTTCTAAAAGTTTTTAGGTGTCTACATTTTGCCCCTCTTTGATGTGATGCCGCAAGTGGCATGGCATGAAAGATAAGAAAATAAGATGCCCAAGGCTAGAGCAGAAGAGGAGAGAATCGACTGCAAGATGCCCCCTCAAGAAGGTGGCGGGGAGAGAAAGCAAGGCTCGACAACTTTTTGAAAAGTACAAGAATCCGAGATGAGCAAAAAGACTCAGATTGGCTTAAGAGAAGAGGTTTAGTTAGCTCAAACTCTCACTACGGGAGAATGATAAAGGGAGAATTAGAGGCACAAGAGGAAGCAAGCTTAAGTTCTTAGGGATTGTAGAGGATGAAGGAGCGGAGCGCTATAAAAGTAATCCAGGATGGTGAGATGGATGAGGGGATTAAAATGCTGATGCATTAGGATTTCAAAGAGTCATATTGGCAGAAGATGGGTTTCGGAGATCCCTAGGACTAGGATTGTGGATCTCGAAAGATGAGGCTTGGTGGATTGGTGGATCTCTAAGACTAGGATTATGGATCCCTAAAGCTAAGAGTGATGATTGATTCTGAGAGATACGGTTGCACAAGCTAGGGTAGGAGAGATAGATGTTGGATATGGATGGGGGATAATGGAGATGAAGATATTCCATTGAAGCTTTTTGAGCAAGGGGATACTTCAAAGAGAAGTACCACCATGTAGTTGAGTACTAGATTTTCTATAGGACTGTTGGTTAATTGCCAAGGTTGCCAAGAACATCAAGGTCATGTCACCAACCATCTAGAGGACTGACAGACTGACTCGAAACAAACACACAAGGATTGCCCCAGCATCACACATGAAACTTGGAGGAAATAGTGTGGAACTGACATTGGGTAACCCACAAGCAAAAAAGAAACAAACGAAAGACTTGATCAAAATCGTACACTCAGAGTGCCCCATTCGTAGCATACCATGATATGGAAGATCATGGCAACCTTGAGGAGAGAACAAAAAGATTGCTTGGAAAAGATACTTCAAGACCCAAAAGGGAAGATTCCAAATCAAAAGAAATTGAAAATCCAAAAGAGAACCATTTGCCGACGAGATGGGTAGGATGAGGTACTAACAGACCAAGATCAGACATGAGGAAAGCTATATCCTACAAGGATCTATCGGAGAGCACCTAAGCTGACGGATTTGGGTGAGTGATGTGTCTGGCAAGCTGAACTAAGAAGGATAACACTTTGGTGACAGGAGATCTAGCTAAAGGATGCATTGGAATAGCTAACCAAGATGTGCGATGGGTGCAAGATGCTGATCAAGGACGAACTGACACGAATGCTGGATAGATACAATGATACTAAGCTAAAGAGGATGTACAAGCTGACGAACCAAGATATGGTAAAAATGTACAAGTTTTTTCGAACAAGATTGGATATACAAGCTATGATACAAGGTATGATACAAGCGTTGGATACAAGATTATTTACAAGCTGTACAGGAGCTCCAGATGATAAGATAGCGGGATGGCTCAAGTTGGTGCAAGATGTAGAAGCTAAGGATGAGTTGATAGCGTAAGATATGGATGTGCAAGAATGCATCCAATGATGATGAGATATTTTGTGACCAAGGATAGCTAGAGGAGCAGGATGAGATGGCTGGATAGGATGGTAGATAGCTAGGATTATGATGGATATAAAGAGATGACATTGGGTTTGCATGAGGATAGCCTAGAGCTAGATACCAATGACAAGGGAGGATGCACAAGACAAGATCTCCAAAGAATATAGTGCCCCCAATCAGAAGATAACATGTGGATGGAGATCTTATGATGGATGTGATAGGATTGAAGCTAGGATGGAAAAAGCTGAAGGGGCTAGGGAGATGGATGATAGCTGGGATGATGGAGTGAGGTTGCAAAAGATAAGTGGATAGTGATAGATTAAAGCTAGAGGATGAAAGATAGGTGGATAAATTGGAAGATGGAGCTGGATGGCAAGATGTGACCAAAATCATGAGGATGATAGGCTAAGTTGGGTATGGCTAGATTACACACGATGCTTGTTTGCCAAGTTTTCATCATGGTACTTGTCCAAGGTGCTTGAATTGCCAATTTTTCACCAGTGGATGCTTTATTTTTATTTATTATTTTTTTTGAATTTTTGACTTTGGACTTAGCTGGAATGATTTTGACTTTCTTCAGCTATTTTAGCTTTTTTAGGATTTTTCACTGGCTGTTGGAATGTTCAATTTTGTTGCTAGTTGTTGGTACATCGGATGTGTGATTTATGCAATAGATTGGATTAGATGGGATTGATGGTAGGAGATGGAGGGATGAAAAGGCTAGAAAGGAGTATGAGATGGGGATGCTTGCAAGATCAACATTGGCACATGTTGGGACGGGTATGAAAAGAGCATATGGGGGATAGATGGTAGATGCGGGCTTGATGAAGGATTTGTGGAAGCATGCTTGAGAATATAGGCACCCAAGATGGATTTAGGAGATGGGGGACATGAGTCACTAGATGGGGGATTAGCAATGGTGGATGCCATTATGCATTGGGTTTCAACTTTTTTCTTTAGGATCCACATGGTTTTGGATTTTGTTTTCATAGGCTTTTGCATTGTTTGGCATTCTTTGATTGGATTTTGCCTTTTTGGAGTATGTCTTTTAGAATAGACATATGATTGCCTAGGATGTGGATTTTTAGCTTTATGCATTTTGAAGTTGGCATTCACATTGTTTTGGTAAGCTTTGGGAAGATGGTTAGGAGAAGCTTTGTGAGATGGAGAGGATATGGAAGAGCATGTAGGGGGATGATGGATGATGTGCCCTGATACATGCCTTTGTTGATCTTGTGTAGGAATGGATGAAATAGGATTTTTATGATGGCTGATAGGAGGATGGAGGATGGTAGATTTTGGGACATAAGGACCCAAAATGGATTTAGCGGATGAAGGGGGGATATGGTAGGTTGTTTTGGGTTGCAAAGATGGTGGAGGGGGGATGACATAAGATTTCTTGAAGGAGTGATGGGAGGCTGGCATGGGGGGTTTGGAGATAGGCTGTGTTTGGGGGTGTGGTGTACCAACACCTTTATATGGTGAGCCTTTGGATATATATCCAAGACCATGAAATCCTATATTTTTTTGTGCAATAATAAGCTTTCTGATTCCTTGCTCTTGTGGTCCTAAACCTTGACCTTGATAATGCCATCAATTGAGCATTTGAACTAGCTGAGGATACTTTTTTCTTGTAGAAAATGGTGGAAGTGCTTTATCAGATGTACTACAATAGGGAGATACTATTCTTAATTCTTTTGCTGAGAGGAGGCCACTATGGATGAATGTAAGTGAACCAAGAGGGTATATTATAGATGGTGAAATATCTTGGATAGGTGGTAATATGGAATCATGGAGCGGAGGAGATGGTAGGATAGGATCTTGATTTAGCTGATGGGATGAAAAGATATCCTGCAGTAGAGGAGGTATGACTTGAGGTTTTGGAGATGGAGGGGATAGTGACTACACTATGGATAGAAGACATGGTACGATGATATCTTCGTTTATGCTTTGGGGGATGTCAACATGCTTTTAGGCAGGATCTTGATAGGATTGGTTTGGAGTGGATGGTGCGATAGGAGGTGAAGGGATGGACTCTTCAAAGGCAGTGGATGGATAGATGGGAGATTCAATAGTGGAGATGGGTGAGTAGAAGATGGATGCATAAGGGTCATTATGGGAGATTTGGAAAATGCTTGGAGGTGATGTGGATAGGATTTGGAGGGTTTTGACAGATGGTAAGATTTTGATGCTTGCGGGAAGTGGAAGGATTTTAAGCAATTTGATGGATGGTATGGGGATGATAGCTATGGGAGATGGAGGTGATATTATAGATGGGGAAGCTTCATTACTAACTACTTCACATGGTTGGATTAGATGACATGGCTTATCGACTGCTGGAGGTGACTTTTCTTGTATTTCCTCTACAAGATTCCTTTGAGACTCGTGTGTCAGAGGTGGAGGTGGATTGAAAGGAATAGCTAGTGTGATGGAGGTGGAAGATTGGAAGCTTGGTTGATTGGGTGATGGAGGAGAAGCTGGGATATCAGATGGCATGATTAGATAGTTTCGAAGAATGCATGGATTTTGTGGGATGTTTGGGGGAATGTTTCTAAGGCTTTCAATATACCCATCATAGTCAACAAGATTTTCATCATCATTGGAATAGGAGGTGGCAGGAGCAAGGAAAATACGACCAAACACATCATGATAGGTTTGGGATTTCATGTTTTGATGATGAGTCAGATGGGGATGGGGTCTTGCATATGGATGAACACGGAAGCTCATGGTTGGATTTGGATTAAGCACAGATTTTGGATTGGTTGATGAAGGATTTCCTAGGGAGAGTCAAAGCTGTATGATAGACCTAAGGAGGATTGGCTGGAGATTTTTGGCTTTCCCTGTGGATGGAAGACTTCAAGGGCATGCTGTCAAAAAGTGAGAGTTTTGCTTTCCTATGCACTGGAGTGGTGGAGATTGTGTCAACTTAAGGATAGACTAATGATCCTATGGGCATAACATGAGATTGACCACTTGTGGATCCCAACCTTTAGCTCAAGGTGGTGAGGGATAACAAGTGACAAAGCTAGATTACCCTAGACAAAGCTCTGTCAAAGGGATAACCTTGGTGAGGCTGGTGAATTGGTCGGATTGATTGGATAGAAAATTCTAGCAGAATGACAACTCTCTAAAGGCTTGGGTGTGATTTTGGATTGGGTTACTAGCTGGCTAGGGGGATGATTTGGAGAGACTTTGGATTTGGGATTGTTCTAAAGCAAGAAACTAGATAGATTCGGTTGTAGTGGGGGAGCTTGGATGATTTTTTGATGAGGCAGTGACTACGCTAAGTATGCCTTGAGCTGGGAGATTTTTTCTTTTTTGGGATTTTGACCAAAGTTGGCAAACATTCATTCAAAAGCTATGAACAAACAAGTAGACAAAATTTTGGAGCAAGCACATCAAACACACCAACATCCTAGGAAGCTTTCTACAAGGATGAAATTTATTATAGCTAGGGAGTCCTCGATATACACAAGGTACATGAGGCCCAAATCTATAGATGAAACCAAAAAGATGTCACACAACCGAGAGGAGCGGTAACCCACTTCTCCTCTTTCACTTCTCAAGGGTATAAAGTTCCTTGAGGCTTAGCCCGAGTGACAAAATCTTGATTCCAAGAGAAGTGTCTTTGGATTCACCTCTCAATTTTTATACTCTGTCGGAACACTAGAGTTGAGGTCATCCCAAGCGGTGATGAAATCCCCAAGAAGGCCTCCTAAAAAGTGTAAAACAAGAGCACATACATGATCTTGGGCTTTAAAAGACACGTGTTTATTCCAATTGATGATTTAAATTTTGTAAGCTATGATTGAAGACACTTGTGATTATGGCATACAATGTTCATTCCAATTTGACAGCATCGTTAGCATAATGAAAGTCAAGAGATCATCAACATAAGAAATGTGAGTGTCATTGAAAATGTGTCCAAACCATGCAATGTTCATTGATTGTTAGGCATTCAAGATTGAGTGTGAGTTTGTTTTAAGCCCAAAACAAAGATGTGTGAAACTCGATTTCCAAGCGTGCGCCTAGAGGCCCTCCACATCGAGATTTGTCCAATTTTTATGCCCAAATAAAGTGTTAGTGAGACTAATGCACATTCAAAAAAATTTTTAACTTAGAAAAACCATTAAAAACCCAAGTGAGTGGAGTTTGATTTGTGTGGTGCACTTAACACCCTCTTAGGTGGACCCATCCCCATAGATGGCACCGAGATTGCAACCAATTTTTAAATTGATGGGTGATTAAAGAGGGTGAGTCCAATGACAAACTCACTCAAAACATTTTTATTTGTTTTTATAACTTAAAAGATTACAAAAATGTGGATTCTTTTTATGCCCCAAAAGATGATTATTTGATCTATGGCATTCAAGATTGGATTTGTTGTTTTAATCATGCATTCAAGAAAAATTTGATTTTAATCCATGGCATTGAAGAGTGTGTTTAGCAACATGCATTCAAAGACAAGTGATTAAACATTCAAGTTTTTTCCTTTGAGCATTCAAGATTGAGATTTTGTGTGTTGTTTTAAGAACTTTGAAGTGCTTTGTTTTAACCTTAGATCATTCAAGATTGTTTTGGACTCAAAAGTGAAAATGATTCTTTGGACTTTGGTTTTCATTCAAGATTTTGTGTTCTAGTTTGCATATTTTAAGCCCAAAAATGATATTCCTAGATTGTTTTGATGCACGAAAAACTTAAGAAACATTCAAGATTTTGCAACAAGAAATTTGTTTGGAACAAATAACAAAGCTTTTAGGACAATTTTTTGGAAACCATTTAGGACTCTTAGCTTTCATGAAATTTTTAAAAGAACTTTAAACTATTAGCAAATGAGGTTCATTTTATCCTTGATTGATGCTTTGAGTTTAATTTAGATTTTAGTGTGCATTTAGTGTTGATTTTGAACCTTTTGAAATGGAAATTTGAAGTTCTTTTTAAATTTCCAAAAATGAAGTGTTCCTAACTTTGCATGAATGCATCTAAAACCTTGATGTTGCAAGGATGCAAATGATTGAATTGGTTTAGTTTCACTTGTTAGAAGGCTTTTTTTTTTTTTTGCAAATTTTTAGTTTTTAATAGATTTAAGTATAATTTAGGGGTTCATTTTAAGCACTAAAAAGAAGAGTGTATGATTTTTCTTCCTTAAAAAAAAATGGCCAAGATCTCCCACAAGAAGAAGAAGAAAAAGTAGATGGAATAAGAAGAATATAGACAAGAAGAGGAAGAAGAATTCCAAGTGCTTTGTCCACCTATAAGCTTGAAAAATCTGCAAACACTATGAGATAGATTATGAGTTCTTTTGTCTTTTTCATGCTCATGTGGACCTACAAAATCAATTTATACAATCCTACCAATCACAAAAACAAACAAAATTAGCCAAAATTAGCAAATGACATACAAAACTTGACTAAAAAAGCTAATGAAGATGACCCATGCGGAGTCCCACCGAGCGTGCCAAAATGCATATGAGCAATGTTAGTATGCTAATAAAAACCAAATTTAAATAAAGCTTCTACAAAGTAAACAAAATTCATAAACTCCAAGATAGACTAAGATAAACTCTCAATTGAGAATATGAGCCATTAATGGACTCTCTCAATGAGAAGCTCTCTTGTTGAGTGGCTTTGACTAAATAGATAGGATGTATGCTCAAGCTTATGCTTCAAAAAGGGCTTCAAATGGAGTTAGAATTCAGGTGTGAGTGTATGGTTTTGATATAAAATGGCTTCTTAAAATGGCATTATGACTTTACTTCATGGATTGTGTTGTTTTGCAAAGGGGAAAGATCTAATTTATAGGCAAGAGGCTTGAGAGATTGAGGGCTAAGAAGCAACGATGGAAAAAAGCTCATGGAGGGCTCAGATTGCATGAGAGGAGAGCACATGGATTGGGCTTCCTTATAGCCAATCAGGGAGTGACACATGTCACAGGGGTAGAGGATGGAGGATAGGGGAAGGATGAGTCAACAAAGGAGGCTCAATGGGATAAAATCTTCATAAAGACCCTCATAATGGCTTGTAAGAGCAATAAAAGAGCTTGGAAGAGTCATTTATGGCCTAGTGGGCTTCATAAAGTTTTATGGTTGAAATATTTTGAGGGAGATGAGAGAAATTTCGACTTGGGCATGATTAAGAGGGTTTTAAGCTTGCTTAAGATTATGCAAATGATTAGAGGATGGATTAGGATGGTTTAGGATTAACTTAAAGATAGGCAAGTTGATGACATTTAATGAGGGTGGGTGAAGGAGGAGATATTTGTTAACTTTGGCTTGGCTTAGTAAGTTTTAACCCATATTTAGGGAATGTGACAAGGTTAGGAGGGGATTAGGATTAGGTTTAAAGACATCTTCTAGAAGAGTCTAGACTTTGGATGAGGATAAAGACTTTCTAGAAAAGTCTAGAATTTCCTAGGATGAGGATAAATTAGATTTTTAGGAAATAAATAAAGTTTTATTTATTTCAAAGGTTTGGGTTGAGGAGATATTTAATCTTAATTAAATATTTTGAGTTGGGATTCGGGGTAGGAAATGATGGGATTAGCCTTTAATCAAAATTAAAGAAGGATTAGAAGATTTTGGAAGAGGTTAGTGGTCTTAAGAAAATTGGCCAAGTTTTGGGCAAAAATTTTTTTTTTATTTCTTTTGGATTTTTTGGTCAATTTATTAATTAAATAATTAATAAATAAGGAAATAATGTTTAAATAAGATTTAAACATTTTTGGGAGGGATTTCTTAATTAAATATTTTTAATTAAGATAAAGGGATTTAATGGAATAAAAATAAATAAATAAATTAATTAATTAATAAATGATGATGTCATCAAAAATTTTTCAGAAAATAAAAATATTTATTTTCTAAAGGTTTTTAGGTGTCTACAAATATGAGCAAATGTGAGTATGAATTCTAGCAACAATTCTATGAAAATTCTCTTTCAACCTTTCAAAATGAAAAGATGAGGGTCTCTTAAATAAACTTTCTTGGAATTCATGAACGGTTGAGATCGATTTAAATCGATGGTCAAGATCAAAAGTGAAGTTCAATCATAAAGGGAGATTTCCAAATTAAAGGGAGTTAAAGAATTTAATTTGAGTAAAATAAGGAGTTAACTGATTCAATTTGAGTAGAAAAAGGAGTTAACTGATTTAACTCATTTTTGATCAATAGTGAACTAGAAATTTCCCTTTCTAAACTGAAGAGAGAGTTTGTTGAGATATTTAATTTAACAAAATGAGATATGCTCTCATAATTACTTTTTCTATTTAATTAAATAATCTTTAATTAATTAGAGACACTTTTCTTATTTAATTAAATAACCTCATTTAATTAATTAGGAATGGCTCCTCATTTAATTAAATAACTTTGTTTAATTAATTAGAAGTAAGTACTTCATTTAATTAAATAATTTTATTTAATTATTTTAAAATTCTTTTCGAAACTAGTCAACTCAAGTCAACCGTGGCTAAATCTGGTCAACTTTTGGTCAAACTTTATCTCTGCGTATGTAAATATGAGCAAATGTGAGTATGATTTCCAGCAACAATTCGATGCAAATTCTCATTCAACCTTTCAAAATGAAGAGATGAGGGTCCCTTAAAGAGACTTTCTTGGAATTCATCAACAGTTGAGATCGATTTCAATCGACGGTCAGAATTAATGGTGAAGTTCAGCCATAAAGGGAGATTTCCAAATTAAATGGAGTTAACAGATTTAATTTTAGTAAAATAAGGAGTTAACTGATTCAATTTGAGAAGAAAAAGGAGTTAACTGATTTAACTCATTTTTTATCAATAGTGAACTGAAATTTTCACTTTTTGAACTGAAGAGAGATTTTGTTGAGATATTTAATTTAATAAAATGAGATATGCTCTCATAATTACTTTTTCTATTTAATTAAATAATCTTTAATTAATTAGAGACACTTTTCTTATTTAATTAAATAACTTTATTTAATTAATTAGGAATGGTTTCTCATTTAATTAAATAACTTTGTTTAATTAATTAGAAGTAAGTACTCCATTTAATTAAATAATTTCGTTTAATTATTTCAAAATTCTTTTCGAAACTGGTCAACTCAAGACAACCGTAGTTAAATCTGGTCAACTTTTGGTCAAACTTGATCTTTGCGTATGTGAATATGAGCAAATGTGAGTATGAATTCCAGCAACAATTCGATGCAAATTCTCATTCAAACTTTCAAAATGAAGAGATGAGGGCCTCTTAATTAGACTTTCTTGGAATTCATCAATGGTTGAGATCAATTTTAATCAACGGTCAGGATTAAAGGTGAAGTTCAGTAATAAAGGGAGATTTTCAAATTAAAGGGAGTTAAAAGATTTAATTTGAGTAAAATAAGGAGTTAACTGATTCAATTTGAGTAGAAAAAGGAGTTAACTGATTTAACTCATTTTTTATCAATAGTGAACTAGAAATTTCCCTTTTTGAACTAAAGAGAGATTTTGTTGAGATATTTAATTTAATAAAATGAGATGTGCTCTCATAATTACTTTTTCTATTTAATTAAATAATCTTTAATTAATTAGAAACATTTTTCTTATTTAATTAAATAATTTCATTTAATTAATTAGGAATGGCTTCTCATTTAATTAAATAACTTTCTTTAATTAATTAGAAGTAAGTACTCCATTTAATTAAATAATTTCATTTAATTATTTCAAAATTCTTTTCGAAACTAGTCAACTCAAGTCAACCGTGGTTAAATCTGGTCAACTTTTGATCAAACTCGATCTTTGCGTAGGTGAATATGAAAAAATGTGAGTATGAATTCCAGCAACAATTCGATGCAAATTCTTATTCAACCTTTCAAAATGAAGAGATGAGGGTCTCTTAAATAGACTTTCTTACAATTCATCAACGGTTGAGATCGATTTCAATCCACGGTCAGGATTAAAGGTGAAATTCAGTCATAAAGGGAGATTTCCAAATTAAAGGGAGTTAACAGATTTAATTTGAGTAAAATAAGGAGTTAACTGATTCAATTTGATAAGAAAAAGAAGTTAACTGATTTAACTCATTTTTGATCAATAGTGAACTGAAATTTTCCCTTTTTGAACTGAAGAGAGATTTTGTTGAGATATTTAATTTAATAAAATGAGATTTGCTCTCATAATTACTTTTTCTATTTAATTAAATAATCTTTAATTAATTAGAGACACTTTTCTTATTTAATTAAATAACTTCATTTAATTAATTAGGAATGGTTTCTCATTTAATTAAATAACTTTGTTTAATTAATTAGAAGTAAGTACTCCATTTAATTAAATAATTTCGTTTAATTATTTCAAAATTCTTTTCGAAACTGGTCAACTCAAGTCAACCGTGGTTAAATCTGGTCAACTTTTGGTCAAACTCGATCTTTGCGTATGTGAATATGAGCAAATGTGAGTATGAATTCCAGCAACAATTCAATGCAAATTCTCATTCAATCTTTCAAAATGAAGAAATGAGGGCCTCTCAATTAGACTTTCGTGGAATTCATCAACGGTTCAGATTGATTTCAATCAACGGTCAGGATTAAAGGTGAAGTTCTGTCATAAAGGGAGATTTTCAAATTAAAGGGAGTTAACAGATTTAATTTGAGTAAAATATGGAGTTAACTAATTCAATTTGAGTAGAAAAAGGAGTTAACTGATTTAACTCATTTTTTATCAATGGTGAACTGAAAATTTCCCTTTTTGAACTGAAAAGAGATTTTGTTGAGATATTTAATTTAATAAAATGAGATATGCTCTCATAATTACATTTTCTATTTAATTAAATAATCTTTAATTAATTAGAAACATTTTTCTTATTTAATTAAATAACTTCGTTTAATTAATTAGGAATGGCTTCTCATTTAATTAAATAACTTTGTTTAATTAATTAAAAGTAAGTACTCCATTTAATTAAATAATTTCGTTTAATTATTTCAAAATTCTTTTCGAAACTAGTCAACTCAAGTCAACCATGTTTAAATCTGGTCAACTTTTAGTCAAACTTGATCTTTGCGTATGTGAATATGAGCAAATGTGAGTATGAATTCCAGCAAAAATTCGATGCAAATTCTCATTCAACCTTTCAAAATGAAGAGATGAGGATCTCTTAAATAGACTTTCCTAGAATTCATCAACAGTTGAGATCGATTTCAATGACCAATCAGAATTAAAGGTGAAGTTCAGTCATAAAAGGAGATTTCCAAATTAAAGGGAGTTAACAGATTTAATTTGAGTAAAATAAGGAGTTAACTAATTAAATTTGAGTAGAAAAAGGAGTTAACTGATTTAACTCATTTTTGATCAATAGTGAACTGGAAATTTCCCTTTTTGAGCTAAAGAGAGATTCTGTTGAGATATTTAATTTAATAAAATGTGATATGCTCTCCTAATTACTTTTTCTATTTAATTAAATAATCTTTAATTAATTAGAGACACTTTTCTTATTTAATTAAATAACTTCATTTAATTAATTAGAAATGGCTTCTCATTTATTTAAATAACTTTGTTTAATTAATTAGAAGTAAGTACTTCATTTAATTAAATAATTTCTTTTAATTATTTCAAAATTCTTTTCAAAACTAGTCAACTCAAGTCAACCGTCGTTAAATCTGGTCAACTTTTGGTGAAACTTGATCTTTGCATATGTGAATATTAACAAATTTGAGTATGAATTCCAGCAACAATTCGATGCAAATTCTCATTCAACCTTTCAAAACGAAGAGATGAGGGTCTCTTTAATAGACTTTCCTGGAATTCATCAACGGTTGAAATTGATTTCAATCAACAGCCAGGATTAAACGTGAAGTTCAGTCATAAAGGGAGATTTTTAAATTAAAGGGAGTTAACATATTTAATTTGAGTAAAATAAGGAGATAACTGATTAAATTTGTGTAGAAAAATGAGTTAACTGATTTAATTCATTTTTGATCAATAGTGAACTGGAAATTTTCCTTTTCGAATTGAATAGAGATTTTGTTGAGATATTTAATTTAATAAAATGAGATATGCTCTCATAATTACTTTTTCTATTTAATTAAATAATCTTTAATTAATTAGAGACACTTTTTTTATTTAATTAAATTTTATTTAATTAATTAGGAATGGCTTCTCATTTAAATAAATAACTTTGTTTAATTAGTTAGAAGTATGTACTCCATTTAATTAAATAATTTCATTTAATTATTTCAAAAAAAAATTGAAACTAGTCGACTCAAGTCAACCGTAGTTAAATCTGGTCAACTTTTGGTCAAACTTGGTCTTTGCATATGTGAATATAAGCAAATGTGAGTATGTGTGAGGCCTCGCCTTGACCCATCGTAGCATAGTGATACATTTCTCTTATTTTTTTATTCACGACTCGAGATGTAGAGACAGTATCTGATGCTTAGAACATATTTTATTATTTCATGTTGTGTGATGTCATTTGCAGATATATTTGATGATTGTCATTTAATGTTCATGTATATGTATGTTTACGAAATCAGTAAATGTAGGATTGAGATTTGATTTCAGATATTTCAAATGGTTAAGAATTGTGTAGGATGAAGAAACTCTTATTGATGTATGTTTTAATTTATGTGAATTCTGAATACGTATACATTTATGTACATGTGATTTTATGGGACTACTGATGTGTGCAATGAGTGTGCAGATATTTAGCCGAGAAACCCTACGGAGGAACAGAACTGATCTCCATGTGCTAAATTTTGAAAACCTTGTTGTTCGTAATTCACGTAATTGTATTGTGTGATGTATGTATGCATCATCCTTGTTCAGTGAGTGTTAATGTTCGTAATTATGTTCTTTCAGTGTCGCTTGACACTCGTAAAATGTTTATGTGCTTCGGTGTGCTGTTTAGGGTTAATTGTTTAACCTTTGGACCGAGTTGGTTTAAGTTAGTGTCAGTTTTCCTTTTTGGGTTCTTAATCAAGGTTAGTCATTCCTCAATCCGGATTAGTGCTTGTTTGCAAGATAGAGTAGTTAGATGGACCTATTTTATTCCTATATTTTACTTCACTCTAAACCTCTTCCCTAAGGCTTTTAAACATGTTATTATTCCAACCAAAGGGTATGGGTATGGGTTAGGGGTCTTTTCCAACCCCTAAGCCCCTTTTTTTTGACTTTTGAGGTCACTCAAAAGTCCCCTTTTTGCCTTTGTGCGAAAATTGTAAGTGGTTGTCATGAGTTGTCTTACCCCACCTCCTTTTAGGGTTTAACCATGGTGTAGGTTGAGTTAGGAGTTTCTAGTGTGGCTAGTGGGTGGAGATAGTTATTGCTCCTTTTTGGGTGGTTGAGTTGGAGGCTTATTTAGAGGCCTTCCTTGGACTAGTTGTTTTGTTACCCAATATCTACATTTAGAGAAGTTTTCTTGAAGCTTGAAGGAAGGAAGGGGATACTCTACTCAAACTGGTTCATTTCCATTACCTCTTTGTGAAGGTAGGAAACTCCCATCTCCCTTATTCAGTTTTTATGTTTTGTTTCATGTTCTTGTTACTTTGTTGTTGTTTCACTGTTGTATGGTTGTGGGTATGTTGGGAAGATTTTTAAACCATGTTATTTTGGTTGTTTTCATTTCTTGTTTATGTTTGCAATTTTGAGTTTCCTTGCATGGGTGTTTTGGTATTACTCACCCTAGGAGAGGGCAGAAGTGACCAATTTTGGGAGAGGTCTGTTTAGTTGGACTCCAACCTGTGTAGAGTCTCTTCTCAGGATGAGAAGAGGGATAAAGGGTATGGTGTTATGGGCCCCTACCCGTCAGCACAAAATTGGTATGATTATGGCAAGTTTAAATGAAAGAACAGAAGTTCTTGGTTATTGGCCCCGATTGGGCATCTGAATTGGTGTTGTGTTTGACTTCTCCAATTGGAAGAATCCACCTCTCCCTAGTCTTGATTAATTGTGAATCTTATTGTGTAAACCATATATGATTATGCATGCTTGATGTTCTTTTGGTTCTGCTTGGTTGTCACCTGATCAGTTATTGGTATCCTCCATGGTTCTTGAAATGAGATTCAGAAAATATTACAAATTCCTTGATTTGATCATGAAGAAAATTTGATAAAATCGTTGAAATTTGGGAATTGAGATCCTATTGTAAATTTGTATTTTAAACCTTATTGTATATGGTAATGAAGCTGGGTTTTCTTCCTGATTCTTTCTCGGCTGAGCCTTGAATCAGGTTTGCCAATAAAATTGGTGTTTTGAGCATAATTGTTGGGCATGTGATTAAATTTTGTAACACATTATTTTGGATGGATGCACATCAAAAATTAGGATGAAATAATGATAGTTTAGTAAGGAAAATTTTCTAGTTCTTTTTATGTTCAAAATGAAAATTATGATTGAGGAAAGAAAACAATGGCTATGGTTGATTTATTGCAATTCAAGTTATTTAGGAGATCAAATTTACCATGCATTATTGTGACCACCACTTGTGTGTAGTATAAGAACATCAAGGAAGAGAATTCCATTGCCAAAACTTGGTTGTCTCATTGTCTTGGATAGAAACATCTCTCAAGAATTTAGAATACTTGATGTTTGAGTGATAAACAAAAGTATTTTCCAAACTAAATTTGATATTATAGCAGAGATAGTATTCATAGAAATGATTATCCTTGTTGAGTATTATTATCATTTGGGTTCTAGTATATAGTAGCTGTGAATGTACATTCAAATTTAAATTTGCATGAGAATATAATATCAATCTTTGAGAAAGTGGTTTTTAAACCTCATAATACATAGATAGGAACAATTTAGATAGTTTCATATCAAGCCTTGTCATGGAATGTATATCCATTGTATTAAGTTTAATGTATGAATGTCAAGTGAATCACCATTTTAAAGACTATACTTAATTCATAACTATCTCCAAATTACCCTTGCAATAATGTATATTGAGTATCCTATATTACAAAAGAAGAAAATCAAGTGTATAACATAAAATGAATAATAGCAAAGAATAACTTGCTGTAGGTGTTCATTTATCTCTGTGGAAAATGTATGAGGGAACCAAAATATGAAAATGTCTATTACAGTTCAATAATAAATTCACAGAGAATATTCCTTTTGATCTCTTTGAGAAAATTAAAATATAAAATATATTCTAAATTAAATAACATTTAAATTTGTTATGAGTTTTTTTTTTATATATACTAAATATCCTAACTACCTAATAAACTTTAGTGTCTTTACTACATTTATCCTTCTCCCTTGCACATCAACTCTGAAAAGCAATTTAATAAAAATTTTAAAGTCTTTGCCATCATTTAACATGGGGTGGGGGTGACATCACCCTGGCCACCCCCATGTCATGTCCCCCATACGATTTGGAGCGCTTACCTTTTTGTGGTTGGGCCTTTATCATTTTGGCAAGACTTATTAAGTCTGCCCTTTCTTGGTGGTCGATTCACCTGTTGGTGAGATCTGCATGGGTATTTGGGGCAGAGCGCTGTCCCAAGGACAGCGCTTGGGAAGCGCATGTCCTTTGGGAAGCGCTGCCCAATGTTGAGGTGGCAAGGGTAGATGTGACGTGAGTCACATGTAGATTAAGGACTTTTGAGAGTAGGGTTTAGGTGGCTTAGGGTAGGTTAGGTTAGTATGTAGGTGAGGTTAAGATTTAAGTTTATTTGTTTTTTATCTATTTTATTTTAATATAGACTAGTATGTTTAAATAAGTTAGTATAAATGTTAGTCTAGAATAAGTTGAATTAGTTAGTTTAGTTAATAATTTAGTTGTTTAGTATTTTTTTATAGTAATGGTTATTAAAGTTAGATTAATATGTAATTAAGTTTAGAATTATGGTTGGTTGGTTATATTAAATTTAATTAGTTGTTTTTATATTAATATTAATTTATTTAGTTTGCAATATATATATTTTTTAGTTTCGATTTAGATATATGTAAAACTGAATATGGTATTTAATCGAAGTTAAACTCTGTTTAGATTTAAGTTAAATCTTAGATTTTAGAAATGTTAGTATTAAATAGAATCTTGTTAATTTGGTTTTAAATAAATTGATTTATTAAATTAACTTTGTAAAAGATAGTTAGTATTAGATGTAAATATTAATAGATTTAATTAAGATGGTTAGTCCCATGAATCATATAAGACTAATTAACAATCTATTTAAATTAATGATCGATATCAACCTTATCACAAAAGTTTTAATATCTTAATGATGTAATCGTCTTCATGTTATAATCTTAATACATAATGTAGAGAACCTTTACCTAAACTCTTATCACAATCATTTCAAACTTCGAACTTTCTAATTAATAATTATTATTATAAAAAAAAAAAATTGTGTGTGTTTTGCCCTCGTAGTTTGGGCATGACAGTATGAATTTCAGCAACAATTCGATGCAAATTCTCATTCAACCTTTCAAAATGAAGAGATGAGGGCCTCTTAAATAGACTTTCCTAAAATTCATCAATGGTTGAGATCGATTTTAATCAACAGTCAGGATTAAAGGTGAAGTTCAGTCATAAAGGGAGATTTTCAAATCAAAGGGAGTTAATAGATTTAATTTGAGTAAAATAAGGAGTTAACTGATTTAATTTGAGTAGAAAAAGGAGTTAGCTGATTTAACTCATTTTTGATCAATAGTAAGCTAGAAATTTCCCTTTTTGAACTGAAGAGAGATTTGTTGAGATATTTAATTTAATAAAATGAGATATGCTCTCATAATTACTTTTTCTATTTAATTAAATAATCTTTAATTAATTAGAGACACTTTTCTTATTTAATTAAATAACTTCATTTAATTAATTAGGAATGGCTTCTCATTTAATTAAATAACTTTGTTTAATTAATTAGAAGTAAGTACTCCATTTAATTAAATAATTTCGTTTAATTATTTCAAAATTCCTTTTGAAAGTAGTCAACTCAAGTCAACCGTGGTTAAATCTGGTCAACCTTTGGTCAAACTTGATCTTTGCGTATGTGAATATGACCAAATGTGAGTATGAATTCCAGCAACAATTCGATGCAATTTCTCATTTAACCTTTTAAAATGAAGAGATGAGGGTCTTTTAAATAGACTTTTCTGGAATTCATCAACGATTGAGATCGATTTCAATCAACGGTCAGGATTAAAGATGAACTTCAGTCATAAAGGGAGATTTCCAAATTAAAGGGTGTTAACAGATTTATTTTGAGTAAAATACAGACTTAACTGACTCAATTTGAGTAGAAAAAGGAGTTAACTGATTTAACTCATTTTTTATCAATAGTGAACTAGAAATTTCCCTTTTTGAACTGAAGGGAGATTTTGTTGAGATATTTAATTTAATAAAATGAGATATGCTCTCATAATTACTTTCTCTATTTAATTAAATAATCTTTAATTAATTATAGACACTTTTCTTATTTAATTAAATAACTTCATTTAATTAATTAGGAATGACTTCATATTTAATTAAATAACTTTGTTTAATTAACTAGAAGTCAGTACTCCATTTAATTAAATAATTCCGTTTAATTATTTCAAATTTTTTTTCGAACCTAGTCAACTCAAGTCAACCGTGGTTAAATCTGGTCAACTTTTGGTCAAACTTGATCTTTGCGTATGTGAATATGAGCAAATGTGAGTATGAATTCCAGCAACATTTTGATGCAAATTCTCATTCAACCTTTCAAAATGAAGAGATGAGGGCCTCTTAAATAGACTTTCATGGAATTCATCAAGGGTTGAGATAGATTTCAATCAACGGTCAGGATTAAAGGTGAAGTTCAGCCATTAAGGGAGATTTCCAAATTAAAGGGAGTTAACAGATTTAATTTGAGTAAAATAAGGAGTTAACTGATTCAATTTGAGTAGAAAAAGGAGTTAACTGATTTAACTCATTTTTTATCAATAGTGAACTGGAAATTTCCCTTTTTGAACTGAAGAGAGATTTTGTTGAGATATTTAATTTAATAAAATGAGATATGCTCTCATAATTAATTTTCTATTCAATTAAATAATCTTGAATTAATTAGAGACACTTTTTTTATTTAATTAAATAACTTCATTTAATTAATTAGGAATGGCATCTCATTTAATTAAATAACTTTATTTAATTAATCAGAAGTAAGTACTCCATTTAATTAAATAATTTTGTTTAATTATTTCAAAATTGTTTTTGAAACTAGTCAACTCAAGTCAACCGTGGTTAAATCTAGTCAACTTTTGGTCAAATTTGATCTTTGCGTATGTGAATATGAGCAAATTTGAGTATGAATTCCAGCAACAATTTGAGGCAAATTCTCATTCAACCTTTCAAAATGAAGAGATGAGGGTCTCTTAAATAGACTTTCTTAAAATTCATCAATAATTGAGATCGATTTCAATCAACGGTCAGAATTAAAAGTGAAGTTCAGTCATAAAGGGAGATTTCCAAATCAAAGGGAGTTAACAAATTTAATTTAAGTAAAATAAGGAGTTAACTGATTCAATTTGAGTAGAAAAAAGAGTTAACTCATTTAACTCATTTTTTATCAAAAGAGAACTGGAAATTTCCCTTTTTGAACTGAAGAGAGATTTTGTTGAGATATTTAATTTAATAAAATGAGATATGCTCTCATTATTACTTTTTCTATTTAATTAAATAATCTTTAATTAATTAGAGACAATTTTCTTATTTAATTAAATAACTTGATTTAATTAATTAGGAATGGCTTCTCATTTAATTAAATAACTTTGTTTAATTAATTAGAAGTAAGTACTCCATTTAATTAAATAATTTTGCTTAATTATTTCAAAATTGTTTTCGAAACTAGTCAGCCGTGGTTAAATCTGGTCAACTTTTGGTCAAATTTGATCTTTGCGTATGTGAATATGAGCAAATGTGAGTATGAATTCTAGCAACAATTTGAGACAAATTTTCATTCAACCTTTCAAAATGATGAGATGAGGGTCTCTTAAATAGACTTTCCTGAAATTCATCAACAGTTGAGATCGATTTCAATCAACGATCAGAATTAAAGGTGAAGTTCAGTCATAAAGGGAGATTTCCAAATTAAAGGGAGTTAACAAATTTAATTTGAGTAAAATAAGTAGTTAACTGATTCAATTTGAATAGAAAAATGAGTTAACTCATTTAACTCATTTTTGATCAAAAGAGAACTGTAAATTTCTCTTTTTGAACTGGACAGAGATTTTGATGAGATATTTAATTTAATAAAATGAGATATGCTCTCATAATTACTTTTTTTATTTAATTAAATAATTTTTAATTAATTAGAGACACTTTTCTTATTTAATTAAATAACTTCATTTAATTAATTAGGAATGACTTCTCATTTAATTAAATAACTTTGTTTAATTAATTAGAAGTAAGTACTCCATTTAATAGATTTAATTTGAGTAAAATAAGGAGTTAACTTATTCAATTTGAGTAGAAAAAGGGGTTAACTGATTTAACTCATTTTTTATCAATAGTGAACTGGAAATTTCCCTTTTTGAACTGAAGAGAGATTTTGTTGAGATATTTATTTTAATCAAATGAGATATGCTCTTATAATTAGTTTTTCTATTTAATTAAATAATCTTTAATTAATTAGAGACACTTTTCTTATTTAATTAGATAACTTTGACTTAATTAATTAGGAATGGCTTCTCATTTGATTAAATAACTTTATTTAATTAATTAGAAGTAAGTACTTCATTTAATTATATAATTTCGTTTAATTATTTCAAAATTCTTTTCGAAACTAGTCAACCGTGGTTAAATGTGGTCAACTTTTGGTCAATCTTGATCTTTGCATACGTGAATATGAGCAAATGTGAGTATGATTTCTAGCAACAATTCGATGCAAATTCTTATTCAACCTTTCAAAATGAAGAGATGATGGTCTCTTAAATAGACTTTCTTTGAATTCATCAACGGTTGAGATCGATTTCAATCAACGATCAGGCTTATAGGTGAAGTTTAGTCATAAAGGGAGATTTCCAAATTAAGGGGAGTTAACAGATTTAATTAGAGTAAAATAAAGAGTTAACTAATTCAATTTGAGTAGAAAAAGGAGTTAACTCATTTAACTCATTTTTTATCAATAGTGAACTGAAAATTTTTCTTTTTGAACTGAAGAGAGATTTTGTTGATATATTTAATTTAACAAAATGAGATATGCTCCAATAATTACTTTTTCTATTTAATTAAATAATCTTTGATTAATTAGAGACACTTTTCTTATTTAATTAAATAACTTTATTTAATTAATTAGAAATGGCTTCTCATTTAATTAAATAACTTTGTTTAATTAATTAGAAGTACTTCATTTAATTAAATAATGTCGTTTAATTACTTCAAAATTCTTTTCAAAACTAGTCAACTCAAGTCAACTGTGGTTAAACCTAGTCAACTTTTGGTCAAACTTGATCTTTGCGTATGTGAATATGAGCAAATGTGAGTATGAATTCTAACAACAATTCGATGCAAATTTTCATTCAACCTTTCAAAATGAAGAGATGAGGGTCTCTTAAATAGACTTTCCTGGAATTCATCAATGGTTGAGATCGATTTCAATCAACGGTCAGGATTAAAGGTGAAGTTCAGTCATAAAAGGGTATTTCCAAATTAAAGGGAGTTAACAGATTTAATTTGAGTAAAATAAGAAGTTAACTGATACAATTTGAGTAGAAAAATGAGTTAACTGATTCAGGTCATTTTTTATCAATAGTGAATTGGAAATTTTCATTTTTGAACTGAAGAGAGATTTTGTTGAGATATTTAATTTAATAAAATGTGATATGCTCTCATAATTAGTTTTTCTATTTAATTAAATAATCTTTAATTAATTAGAGACACTTTTCTTAATAAATTAAATAACTTCATTTAATTAATTAGGAATGACTTCTCATTTAATTAAATAACTTTGTTTAATTAATTAGAAGTAAGTACTCCATTTAATTATATAATTTCGTTTAATCATTTTAAAATTCTTTTCGAAACTAGTCAACTCAAGTCAACTATGGTTAAATGTGGTCAACTTTTTGTCAACCTTGATCTTTGCATATGTGAATATTAGAAAATGTGAGTATGAATTCCAGCAACAATTCGATGCAAATTCTCATACAACCTTTCAAAATGAAGAGATGGGGGTCTCTTAAATAGACTTTCCTGAAAGTCATCAACGATTGAGATCGATTTCAATCAACGGTCAGGATTAAAGGTGAAGTTTAGTTATAAAGGGAGATTTCTAAATTAAAGGGTGTTAACAGATTTAATTTGAGTAAAATAAGGAGTTAACTGATTCAATTTGAGTAGAAAAGGGAGTTAACTGATTTAACTCATTTTTGATCAACAGTGAACTGGAAATTTGTCTTTTTGAACTGAAGAGAGATTTTGTTGAGATATTTAATTTAATAAAATTAGATATGGTCTCATAATTACTTTTTGTATTTAATTAAATAAACTTTAATTAATTAAAAAAAATTCTTATTTAATTAAATAACTTCATTTAATTAATTAGGAATGACTTCTAATTTAATTAAATAACTTTGTTTAATTAATTAGAAGTAAGTACTCTATTTAATTAAATAATTTTGTTTAATTATTAAAAAATTCTTTTCGAAACTCGTCAACTCAACTCAACCATGGTTAAATCTGGTCACCTATTGGTCAAACTTGATCTTTGCGTATGTGAATATGAGCAAATGTGAGTATGAATTCTATCAACAATTCGATGCAAATTCTCATTCAACCTTTCAAAATGAAGAGATGAGGGTCTCTTAAATAGATTTTCTTGGAATTCATCTACGGTTGAGATCGATTTCAATCAACGGTCAGGATTAAAGGTGAAGTTCAGCCATAAAGGAAGATTTCCAAATTAAAGGGAGTTAATAGATTTAATTTGAGTAAAATAAGGAGTTAATTGATTCAATTTGAGTAGAAAAAAGGTTTAACTGATTTAACTCATTTTTCATCAATAGTGAACTAGAAATTTCCCTTTTTGAATTTAAGAGAGCTTTTGTTGAGATATTTAATTTAAGAAAATGAGATATGCTCTCATAATTACTTTTTCTTTTTAATTAAATAATCTTTAATTAATTAGAGACACTTTTCTTATTTAATTAAATAACTTCATTTAATTAATTAGGAATGGCTTCTTATTTAATTAAATAACTTTGTTTAATTAATTAGAAGTAAGTAATCCATTTAATTAAATAATTTCGTTTAATTATTTCAAAATTCTTTTCGAAACTAGTCAACTCAAGTCAACCGTGGTTAAATCTGGTCAACTTTTGGTCAAACTTGATCTTTGCGGCTGTGAATATGAGCAAATGTGAATATGAATTCTAGCAACAATTCGATGCAAAGTCTCGTTCAACTTTTCAAAATGACGAAATGAGGGTCTCTTAAATAGACTTTCTTGGAATTCATCAATGGTTGAGATCGATTTCAATCAACGGTCAGTATTAAAGGTGAAGTTCAGGCATAAAGGGAAATTTCCAAATTAAAGGGAGTTAACAAATTTAATTTGAGTAAAATAAGGAGTTAACTGATTCAATTTGAGTAGAAAAAGGAGTTAACCGATATAACTCATTTTTTATCAATAGTGAAATAGAAATTTTCCTTTTTGAACTGAAAAGAGATTTTGGTGAGATATTTAATTTAATAAAATGAGATATGCTCTCATAATTACTTTTTCTATTTAAATAAATAATTTTTAATTAATTAGAGACACTTTTCTTATTTAATTAAATAACTTCATTTAATTAATTAGGAATGGCTTCTCATTTAATTAAATAACTTTGTTTAATTAATTAGAAGTAATTGCTTCATTTAATTAAATAATTTCATTTAATTATTTCAAAATTCTTTTTGAAACTAGTCAACTCAAGTCAATCGTGGTTAAATCTGGTCAACTTTTGGTCAAACTTGATCTTTACGTATGTGAATACGAGCAACTGTCAGTATGAATTCCAGCAACAATTCGATGCAAATTCTCATTCAACCTTTCAAAATGAATAGATGAGGGTCTCTTAAATAGACTTTCCTGAAATTCATCAATGGTTGAGATCGATTTCAATCAGCAATCAGGATTAAAGGTGAAGTTCAGTCATAAAGGGAGATTTCCAAATTATAGAGAGTTAAAATTTTTAATTTGAGTAAAATAAGGAGTTAACTGATTCAATTTGAGTAAAAAAAGGAGTTAACTGATTTAGTTGTTTTTTTATCAATAGTGAACTGCAAATTTCCCTTTCTGATTTGAAGAGAGATTTTGTTGAGATATTTAAATTAATAAAATGAGATATGCTCTCATAATTACTTTTTCTATTTAATTAAATAATCTTTATTTAATTAGAGACACTTTTTTTATTTTATTAAATAACTTCATTTAATTAATTAGGAATGGCTTCTCATTTAATTAAATAACTTTGTTTAATTAATTAGAAGTAAGTACTCCATTTAATTAAATAATTTCATTTAATTATTTCAAAATTCTTTTCGAAACTAGTCAACTCAAGTCAACCATGGTTAAATCTGGTCAACTTTTGGTCAAACTTGATCTTTGCGTATGTGAATATGAGCAAATGTGAGTATGAATTCCAGCAACAATTCGATGCAAATTCTCATTCAACCTTTCAAAATGAAGAGATGATGGTCTCTTAAATAGACTTTCCTTGATCCAGGAGGATCTTCAAGACCTGAAATTGAAGTGTTCCAGTTTCTCTCAAAAGCAATTCCATCGCATAGAGCATAGAATTCTAAATCCGAAACAACTTGAACAGGCAAAAAAGGAGTCTATTTGCGCAAGATATCACTGGTCAAAGCTTGGTCAAAAGTTGTTCAACTCAGGGATCAGGGACAAGAAAAAAGGTGAAAAATTCATCTTCATCAAATTGGTCAAAGTTGGCATCATTGAAAAGGTCTCATCGTCACGATTCCAACAGTGTTCGTTTCATCAAAAAAGGAGTTCATACGCAAAAGTTATGAGCAGTCAAAGATGATTGGGAAAATGGTTGACCGATGATGTGGCATGTCATCAGCATGATGACGTGGACCAATTGGTTCTTGACATGTGGCATTCGATACTGTTGACATGGTAGTAACATCAACAAATTTTGAGTCGACATGTGTCATCCACGTCAGCATTAATGGGACCAGCAGGAAGTTTACACATGGCAAGGAGAGACCACTTTTACCAAAAATTAATTTTGGTAGCCACCGGATTCGAACCCATGACCTACGGGCTACAAGTCACGGCCCGTGGCCATTGAGCCACCACTTAGCTTTAAGATATAAAAGGCAGACTTTATATTTAAACATTAGCCATCAAAAATTGGCTTTGGCAAGACCGCCGGTGGGGTTTGAACCCCCGACCGGCGGCCTGCCCAAAATAGCGGTGGTCGTTGTGCTATCTTAGCGCTTTAAGATGTTATAGGTGCAAATCACAATTAACCCTTATCAATTATCCGATCACTTATTAAAAATAGGTTTATTTTGTTAAATTTTTAACAACTCGCCCCTAAATTTTGATAAGGTTTATCCCCTTAAATGGAAAAAGGGGGGATTTCAGATATGGGATAATAAATAAGCCCTTTATCCATTTTAGTCTAATTTTGGCATTTTTTTTTGTATATACAGGGGGGAATGAAGGCTTGGAGGGCACTCTCATTTTTACAATTCCTCATTTTTATCATCCTCGTTTTCCCATTCATTCTTGCATCCTAGATTTCTCATTCTTTCCTCTCTGAAAGACATTCCAAGAAGAAGGAGAGGATTTTAGAGGAAATTGTTGGAGAGCCACTCTATGATGCAGTTGTTCTGAGTCTATAGTCAGACCTTGTTTTATGCAAAGTCATTCTGACTCTTCAGAAATCGGTCTTGCACCTTGGTGCTTGTTACAAGACAATTTCGAGTCTAAATTTGTACGACTTTGTGGATGGACTGTAGTGCGTTGAAATCAACTTTCAGAACATAATTTATGCATCGGTCACTCAGTTGAGATAGACTCAGAGATGTAGTCCGTTCAGCCGGATGAACTCCGAGATCAAATTGGTTCTCTCTCCTGTTCACTATTTCATGTGTTTTTAAGTTTTCATTAACTTTTATTTATGTTTTGCACTAGCACATTGGGGGTGTTTTCTGAATATTCAAGTTCTCTGTAATTACCTCCATCTGCTTTATGTCATTTCTTAATGTTTAATGTATTTTAAGTTAAACATTATACATTAAACTTCTATACACTTATTATGCAATTTTTCACTTAGTATAACATTGCCTTGGTCCTAATCAGATCATTCCTAGAATTCATCAATGATTGAGATCAGTTTCAATCAACGGTCAGGATCAAAGGTGAAGTTCAGTCATAAAGGCAGATTTCCAAATTAAAGAGAATTAACATATGTAATTTGAGTAAAATAAGGAGTTAACTGATTCAATTTGAGTAGAAATGGGAGTTAACTGATTTAACTCATTTTTGATCAATAGTGAACTGGAAATTTCCCTTTTTAAACTGAACAGAGATTTTGTTGAGATATTTAATTTAATAAAATGAGATATTCTCTCATAATTAATTTTTCTATTTAATTAAATAATCTTTAATTAATTAGATAAACTTTTTTTATTTAATTAAATAACTTCATTTAATTAATTAAGAATGACTTTTAATTTAATTAAATAACTTTGTTTAATTATTAAGAAGTAAATACTCTAATTAATTAAATAATTTTGTTTAATTGTTTCAAAATTCTTTTTGAAATTAGTCAACACAAGTCAACCGTAGTTAAATCAGGTCAACTATTGGTCAAACTTGATCTTTGCGTATGTGAATATCAGCAAATCTGAGTATGAATTCCAGCAACAATTCGATGCAAATTCTCATTCAAACTTTCAAAATGAATAGATGAGGGTCTCTTAAATAGATTTTCTTGGAATTCATCAACAGTTGAGATCGATTTCAATCAACGGTTAGGATTAAAGGTGAAGTTCAATCATAAAGGGAGATTTCCAAACTAAAGGGAATTAATAGATTTAATTTGAGTAAAATAAGGAGTTAACTGATTCAATTTGAGTAGAAAAAAGAGTTAACTGATTTAACTCATTTTAGATCAATAGTGAACTAGAAATTTCCCTTTTTGAATTTAAGAGAGATTTTGTTGAGATATTTAATTTAATAAAATGAGATATGCTCTCATAATTACTTTTTCTATTTAATTAAATAATGTTTAATTAATTAGAGAAACTTTTCCTATTTAACTAAATAACTTCATTTAATTAATTAGGAATGGCTTCTCATTTAATTAAATAATTTTGTTTAATTAAATAGAAGTAAGTACTTTTTTTAATTATATAATTTTGTTTAATTATTTAAAAATTGTTTTCCAAACTAGTCAACTCAAGTCAACCGTGGTTAAATTTGGTCAACTTTTCGTCAAACTTGATCTTTGCGTATGTGAATATGAGCAAATGTGAGTATGAATTCCAGCAACAATTCGATGTAAATTCTCATTCAACCTTTCAAAATGAAGAGATGAGGGTCTCTTAAATAGACTTTCCTGGAATTCATCAATGGTTGAGATCGATTTTAATCAATGGTCAAGATTAAAGGTGAAGTTCAGTCATAATGGAAGATTTCCAAATTAAAGGGAGTTAACAGATTTAATTTGAGTAAAATAAGGAGTTAACTGAGTCAATTTGAGTAGAAAAAGGAGTTAATTGATTTAACTCATTTTTTATCAATAGTGAACTAAAAATTTCCCTTTTTGAACTAATGAGAGATTTTGTTGAGATATTTAATTTAATAAAATGAGATATGCTCTCATAATTACTTTTTCTATTTAAATACATAATTTTTAATTAATTAGAGACACTTTTCTTATTTAATTAAATAACTTCATGTAATTAATTAGGAATGGCTTCTCATTTAATTAAATAACTTTGTTTAATTAATTACAAGTAAGTACTCCATTTAATTAAATAATTTCGTTTAACTATTCCAAAAAAATTTTTGAAACTAGTCAACTCAAGTCAATCGTGGTTAAATCTGGTCAACTTTTGGTCAAACTTGCTCTTTGTGTATGTGAATATGAGCAAATGTGAGTATGAATTCCAGTAACAATTCGATGCAAATTCTCATTCAGCCTTTCAAAATGAAGAGATGAGGGTCTATTAAATAGAGTTTCCTAGAATTCATCAACGGTTTAGATCGATTTCAATCAACGGTCAGGATTAAAAGTGAACTTCAGTAACAAAGGGAGATTTTCAAATTAAAAGGAGTTAACAGATTTAATTTGAGTAAAATAAAGAGTTAACTGATTCAATTTGAGTAGAAAAAGGACTTAACTGATTTAACTCATTTTTTATCAATAGTGAACTATAAATTTTCCCTTTTGAACTGAAGAGAGATTTTGTTGACATATTTAATTTAATAAAATTAGATATGGTCTCATAATTACTTTTTCTATTTAATTAAATAATCTTTGATTAATTAGAGACACTTTTCTTATTTACTTAAATAACTTCATTTAATTAATTAGGAATGGCTTCTCATTTAATTAAATAAGTTTTTTTAATTAATTAGAAGTAAGTACTCCATTTAATTAAAAAATTTCGTTTAATAATTTCAAAATTTTGTTTCGAAACTAGTCGACTCAAGTCAATCGTGGTTAAATCTGGTCAACTTTTGGTCAAATTTGATCTTTGCGTATGTGAATATGAGCAAATGTGAGTATAAATTCTAGCAACAATTCCATTCAAATTCTCATTCAACCTTTCAAAATGAAGAGATGAGCGCCTCTTAAATAGACTTTCCTGGAATTCGTCAACGGTTGAGATCAATTTCAATCAACGGTCAGGATTAAACGTGAAGTTTAGTCATAAAGGGAGATTTCTAAATTAAAAAGAGTTAACAAATTTAATTTGAGTAAAATAAAGAGTTTACTGATTCAATTTGAGTAGAAAAATGAGTTAACTGATTTAATTCAGTTTTAATCAATAGTGAACTAGAAATTTTCCTTTTTGAACTGAAGAGAGATTTTGTTGAGATATTTAATTTAATAAAATGAGATATGCTCTCATAATTACTTTTGCTATTTAATTAAATAACTTTTTTAAATTAATTCGATGTAAGTACTCCATTTAATTAAATAATTTTGTTTAATTATTTTAAAAAAAAATTTGAAACTAGTCAACTAAAGTCAACCGTGGTTAAATCTAGTCAACTTTAGGTCAAACTTGATCTTTGCGTATGTGAATATGAGAAAATGTGAGTATGAATTCCAGCAACAATTCGATGCAAATTCTCATTCAACCTTTCAAAATGAAGAGATCAGGGTCTCTTAAATAGATGTTCCTGGAATTCATCAACAGTTGAGATCGATTTCAATCAACGGTAAGAATTAAAGGTGAGGTTAAGTCATAAAGAAAGATTCCCAAATTAAAGGGAGTTAACAGATTTAATTTGAGTAAAATAAGGAGTTAACTAATTCAATTTGAGTAGAAAATGGAGTTAACTAATTTAACTCATTTAATTTAATAAAATAAGATATGCTCTCATAATTAATTTTTCTATTTAATTAAATAATATTTAATTAATTAGAGACACATTTCTTATTTAATTAAATATCTTCATTTAATTAATTAGGAATGGCTTCTCATTTAATTAAATAACTTTTTTTAATTAATTAGAAGTAAGTACTCCATTTAATTAAATAATTTCGTTTAATTATTTTAAAATTGTTTTTGAAAGTAGTCAACTCAAGTCAACCGTGGTTAAATTTAGTGAACTTTTGGTCAAACTTGATCTTTGCGTATGTGAATATGAGCAAATGTGAGTATGAATTCCAGCAATAATTCAATGCAAATTCTCATTCAACCTTTCAAAATGAAGAGATGAGGGTCTCTTAAATAGACTTTCGTAGAATTCATCAATGGTTGCGATCGATTTCAATCAACGGTCAGGATTAAAGGTGAAGTTCAGTCATAAAGGAAGATTTCCAAATTAAAGGGAGTTAACAGATTTAATTTGAGTAAAATAAGGAGTTACCTAATTCAATTTGAGTAGAAATAGGAGTTAACTGATTTAACTCATTTTTTACCAATAATGAACTGTAAATTTCCCTTTTTGAACTGAATAGAGATTTTCTTGAGATATTTCGGTTAATAAAATGAGATATGCTCTCATAATTACTCTTTCTATTTAAATATAATAATCTTTAATTAATTAGAGACACTTTTCTTATTTAATTAAATAACTTCATTTAATTAATTAGGAATGGCTTCTAATTTAATTAAATAACTTTGTTTAATTAATTAGAAGTAAGTACTCTATTTAATTAAATAATTTTGTTTAATTATTTCAAAAAAAAAATTTAAGTAGTCCACTCAAGTCAACCATTGTTAAATCTGGTCAACTTTTGGTCAAACTTGATCTTTGCATATGTGAATATGAGCAAATGTGAGTATGAATTCCACCAACAATTTGATGCAAATTCTCATTCAACCTTTCAAAATGAAGAGATGAGGGCCTCCTAAATAGACTTTTCTTGAATTCATCAATGGTTGAGATCGATTTCAATCAACGATCAGGATTAAAGATGAAGTTCAGTCATAAAGGGAGATTTCCAAATTAAAGGGAGTTAACAAATTTAATTTGAGTAAAATAAGGAGTTAACTGATTCAATTTGAGTAGAAAAAGGAGTTAACTGATTTAACTCATTTTTTATCAATAGTGAATTGAAAATTTCCCTTTTTGAACTGAAGAGAGATTTTGTTGAGATATTTAATTTAATAAAATGAGATATGCTCTCATAATTACTTTTTCTATTTAGATACATAATTTTTAATTAATTAGAAACAGTTTTCTTATTTAATTAAATAACTTCATTTAATTAAGTTATTTAATTAAATAAGAAAAGTGTCTTTAATTAATTAAAAATTATTTAATTAAATAGAAAAAGTAATTATGAGAGCATATCTCATTTTATTAAATTAAATATCTCAACAATATCTCTTTTCAGTTCAAAAAAAAAAAAAATTTAGTTCACTATTGATCAAAAATGAGTTAAATCAGTTAACTCCATTTTCTACTAAAATTGAATCAGTTAACTCCTTATTTTACTCAAATTAAATCTGTTAACACTCTTTGATTTGGAAATCTCCCTTTATTACTGAACTTCACCTTTAATCCTGATTATTGATTGAAATCGATCTCAACCATTGATGAATTTCAGGAAAGTCTATTTAAGAGACCCTCATCTATTCATTTTGAAAGGTTGAATGAGAATTTGCATCGAATTGTTGCTGGAATTCATACTGACATTTTCTCATATTCACATACGTAAAGATCAAGTTTGACCAAAAGTTGACCAAATTTAACCACGGTTGACTTGAGTTGACTAGTTTTAAAAAGAATTTTGATTAATTAAATAAAATTATTTAATTAAATGAAGCACTTACTTCTAATTAATTAAACAACATCATTTAATTAAATGAGAAGCCATTCCTAATTAGTTAAATGAAGTTATTTTATTAAATAAGAAAAGTGTCTCTAATTAATTAAAAATTATTTATTTAAATAGAAAAAGTAATTATGAGAGCATATCTCATTTTATTAAATTAAATATCTCAACAAAATCTCTCTTCAGTTCAAAAAGGAGAATTTATATTTCACTATTGATAAAAAATGAGTTATATCGGTTAACTCCTTCTTCTACTCAAATTGAATCAGTTAACTCCTTATTTTACTCAAATTAAATCTGTTAACTCCCTTTAATTTGGAAATCTCCCTTTATGACTGAACTTCACCTTTAATACTGACCGTTGATTGAAATTGATCTCAACCATTGATGAATTCCAAGAAAGTCTATTTAAGAGACCCTCATCTCTTCATTTTGAAAAGTTGAATGAGACTTTGCATCGAATTGTTGCTAGAATTCATATTCACATTTGCTCATATTCACAGCCGCAAAGATGAAGTTTAATCAAAAGTTGACCAGATTTAACCACGGTTGACTTGAGTTGACTAGTTTCAAAAAGAATTTTAAAATAATTAAACGAAATTATTTAATTAAATGAAGTACTTACTTCTAATTAATTAAACAAAGTTATTTAATTAAATGAGAAGCCATTCCTAATTAATTAAACGAATTTATTTAATTAAATAAGAAAAGTATCTCTAATTAATTAAATATTACTTAATTAAATAGTAAAATTAATTATCAGAGCATATCTCATTTTATTAAATTAAATATCTCAACAAAATCTTTCTTCAGTTCAAAAAGGGAAATTTCCAGTTCACTATTGATAAAAAATGTGTTAAATCAGTTAACTCTTTTTTCTACTCAAATTGAATCAGTTATCTCCTTATTTTACTCAAATTAAATCTGTTAACTCCCTTTAATTTGGAAATCTCCCTTTATGAATGAACTTCACCTTTAATCCTGACCGTTGATTGAAATCGATCTCAACCGTTGACGAATTCTAAAAAAATCTATTTAAGAGACCCTAATCTCTTAATTTTGAAAGGTTGAATGAGAATTTGCATCGAATTGTTGTTAGAATTCATACTCACATTTTCTCATATTCACATACGCAAAGATCAAGTTTGACCAAAAGTTGACCAGATTTGACCACAGTTGACTTGAGTTGACTAGTTTTGAAAAAAAATTTGAAATAATTAAATGAAATTATTTAATTAAATTGAGTACTTACTTTTAATTAATTAAACAAAGTTATTTAATTAAATGAGAAGTCATTCCAAATTAATTAAATGAAGTTATTTAATTAAGTAAGAAAAGTGTGTCTAATTAATTAAAGATTACTTAATTAAATAGAAAAAATAATTATGTGAGCATATCTCATTTTATTAAATTAAATTTCTCAATAAAATCTCTCTTCAGTTCAAAAAGGGAAATTTTCAGTACACTATTGATAAAAAATGAGTTAAATAAGTTAACTCCTTTTTCTATTCAAATTGAATCAGTTAACTCATTTTTCTACTCAAATTAAATCTGTTAACTCCCTTCAATTTTGAAATCTCCCTTTATGACTGAACTTTAACTTTAATCTTAACAGTTGATTGAAATCGATGTCAACCATTGATGAATTCAAGAAAAGTCTATTTAAGAGGCCCTCATCTCTTCATTTCGAAAGGTTGAATGGGAGTTTGCATCAAATTGTTGCTGGAATTCATACTCACATTTGTTCATATTCACATACGCAAAGATCAACTTTGACCAAAAGTTGACCATATTTAACCACGGTTGACATGAGTTGACTAGTTTCAAAAAGAATTTAGAAATATTAAATGGAATTATTTAATTAAATGGAGTACTTACTTCTAATTAATTAAACAAAATTATTTAATTAAATGAGAAGCCATTCCTAATTAATTAAATAAAGTTATTTAATTAAATAAGAAAAGTGTCTCTAATTAATTAAAGATTATTTAATTAAATAGAAAAAGCAATTATGAGAGCATATCTCATTTTATTAAATTAAATATCTCAACAAAATCTCTCTTCAGTTCAAAAAGGGAAATTTTCAGTTCACTATTGATAAAAAGTGATTTAAATTAGTTAACTACTTTTTCTACTCAAATTGAATCAGTTAACTCCTTATTTTACTAAAATTAAATCTATTAACTCCTTTATTTTGGAAATATCCCTTTATGACTGAACTTCACCTTTAATCTTGTCTGTTGATTGAAATCGATCTCAACCGTTGATGAATTCCTTGAAAGTCTATTTAAGAGACCCTCATCTCTTTATTTTGAAAGGTTCAATGAGAATTTTTATCGAATTGTTGCTGTAATTAATACTCACATTTGCTCATATTCATATACGCAAAGATCAACATTGACCAAAAGTTGACCAGATTTAACCACAGTTGACTAGATTTTACTAGTTTCGAAAACAATTTTGAAATAATTAAACGAAATTATTTAATTAAATGGAGTACTTACCTCTAACTAATTAAACAAAGTTATTTAATTAAATAGGAGGCCATTCCTAATTAATTAAATGAAGTTATTTAATTAAACAAGAAAAGTGTCTCTAATTAATTAGAGAGACCCTCATTTCTTCATTTTCAAAGGTTGAGTGAAAATTTATATCGAATTGTTGCTAGAATTCATACTCACATTTGCTCATATTCACATACGCAAAGATCAAGTTTGACCAAAAGTTCACCAGATTTAACCACGGTTGACTTGAGTTGACTAGTTTTGAAAAGAATTTTTAAATACTTAAACAAAAATATTTAATTAAGTGGAGCACTTACTTCTAATTAATTAAACAAAGTTATTTAATTAAATTAAAAGTCATTCCTAATTAATTAAATGAAGTTATTTAATTAAATAAGAAAAGAGTCTCTAATTAATTAAAGATTACTTAATTAAATAAAAATAATAATTATGAGAGCATATCTCATTTTATTAAATTAAATATCTCAATAAAATCTCTCTTCAGTTCAAAAAGGAAAATTTTCTGTTCACTATTGATAAAAAATGAGTTAAATATGTTAACTCCTTTTTCTACTCAAATTGAATCAGTTAACTCCTTTTTCTACTCAAATCAAATCTGTTAACTCCATTCAATTTTGAAATCTCCCTTTATGACTGAACTTTAACTTTAATCTTGACAGTTGATTGAAATCGATCTCAACCATTGATGAATTCAAGGAAAGTCTATTTAAGAGGCCCTCATCTCTTTATTTTGAAAGGTTGAATGAGAATTTGCATCAAATTGTTGCTGGAATTCATACTCACATTTGCTCATATTCACATACGCAAAGATCAACTTTGACCAAAAGCTGACCAGATTTAACCACGGTTGACATGAGTTGACTAGTTTCAAAAAGAATTTAGAAATAATTAAATAGAATTATTTAAGTAAATGGAGTACTTACTTCTAATTAATTAAACAAAGTTATGTAATTAAATGAGAAGCCATTCCTAATTAATTAAATGAAGTTATTTAATTAAATAAGAAAAGTGGCTCTAATTACTTAAAGATTATTTAATTAAATAGAAAAAGCAATTATGAGAGCATATCTCATTTTATTAAATTAAATATTTCAATAAAATCTCTCTTTAGTTCAAAAAGGGAAATTTTCAGTTCACTATTGATAAAAAGTGAGTTAAATTAGTTAACTCCTTTTTCTACTCAAATTGAATCAGTTAACTTCTTATTTTACTAAAATTAAATCTATTAACTCTTTTAATTTGGAAATCTCCCTTTATGACTGAAATTCACCTTTAATCTTGTCTGTTGATTGAAATCGATCTCAACTTATAATGAATTCCTTGAAAGTCTATTTAAGAGACCCTCATCCCTTTATTTTGAAAGGTTCAATGAGAATTTTTATCGAATTGTTGCTATAATTCATACTCACATTTGCTCATATTCATATACGCAAAGATCAACTTTGACCAAAAGTTGACCAGATTTAACCACAGTTGACTAGATTTCACTAGTTTCGAAAATGATTTTGAAATAATTAAAAGAAATTATTTAATTAAATGGAGTACTTACCTCTAACTAATTAACCAAAGTTATTTAATTAAATGAGAGGCCATTCCTAATTAATTAAATGAAGTTATTTAATAAAGTAAGAAAAGTGTCTCTAATTAATTAAAGAGACCCTCATCTCTTCATTTTGAAAGGTTGAGTGAAAATTTATATCGAATTGTTTCTGAAATTCATACTCACATTTGCTCATATTCACATACGCAAAGATCAAGTTTGACCAAAAGTTGACCAGATTTAACCACGGTTGAATTGAGTTGATTAGTTTCGAAAAGAATTCTTCAATAGTTAAACAAAAATATTTAATTAAATGGAGCACTTACTTCTACTTAATTAAACAAAGTTATTTAATTAAATTAAAAGCCATTCCTAATTAATTAAATGAAGTTATTTAATTAAATAAAAAAAGTGTCTCTAATTAATTAAAGATTATTTAATTAAATAGAAAAAGTAATTATGAGAGCGTATCTTATTTTATTAAGTTAAATATCTCAACAAAATCTCTCTTCAGTTCAAAAAGGGAAATTACCACCTCACTATTGATCAAAAATTAGTTAAATCAGTTAACTCCTTTTTCTACTCAAATTGAATCAGTTAACTCCTTATTTTACTCAAATTAAATCTGTTAACTCCTTTTAATTTGGAAATCTCCTTTTATGATTGAACTTCACCTTTAATCCTGACCATTGATTGAAATCGATCTCAATCGTTGATGAATTCAAGGAATGTTTATTTAAGAGACCCTCATCTCTTCATTTTGAAAGGTTGAATGAGAATTTGCATCGAATTGTTGCTGGAATTGATACTCACATTTGCTCATATTCACATACGCAAAGATCAAGTTTGATCAAAAGTTGAGTAGAATTTAACCACAGTTGACTTGAGTTCACTAGGTTCGAAAAGAATTTTGAAATAATTAAAAGTATTTTTTAATTAAATGGAGTACTTACTTCTAATTAATTAAACAAAGTTATTTAATTAAATGAGAAGCCATTCTTAATTAATAAAATGAAGTTATTTAATTAAATAAGAAAAGTGTCTTTAATTAATTAAAGATTGTTTAATTAAATAGAAAAAGTAATTATGAGAGCATATCTCATTTTATTAAATTAAATATCTGAACAAAATCTCTCCTCAGTTCAAAAAGGAAAATTTTCAGTTCACTATTGATCAAAAATGAGTTAAATGAGTTAACTCCTTTTTCTACTCAAATTGAATCATTTAACTCCTTATTTTACTCAAATTAAATCTGTTAAGTCCATTTAATTTGGAAATCTCTCTTTATGACTGAACTTCACCTTTAATCCTGACCGTTCATTGAAATCGATCTCAACCGTTGATGAATTCTAGGAAAGTCTATTTAAGAGACCCTTATCTCTTCATTTTGAAAGGTTGAATGAGAATTTGCATCGAATTTTTGTTGGAATTCATACTCACATTTACCTGTATTCACATACGCAAAGATCAAGTTTGACCAAAAGTTTACCAGATTTAACCACGGTTGACTTGAGTTGACTAGTTTCGAAAAGAATTTTGAAATAGTTAAACAAAATTATTTAATTAAATGGAGTACTTACTTTTAATTAATTAAACAAAGTTATTTAATTAAATGAGAAGCCATTTCCTAATTAATTAAATGAAGTTATTTAATTAAATAAGAAAAGTATCTCTAATTAATTAAAGATTGTTTAATTAAATAGAAAAAGTAATTATGAGAGCATATCTCATATTATTAAATTAAATATTTCAACAAAATCTCTCTTCAGTTCAAAAAAGAAAATTTCCAGTTCACTATTGATCAAAAATGAGTTAAATCAGTTTAACTCCTTTTTCTACTCAAATTGAATTAGTTAACTCCTTATTTCACTCAAATTAAATCTGTTAACTCCCTTTAATTTGGAACACTGCCTTTATGACTGAACTTCACCTTTAATCCCGACCGTTGATGGAAATCAATCTCAAGCGTTGATGAATTTTAGAAAAGTCTATTTAAGAGACCCTCATCTCTTCATTTTGATAGGTTGAATGAGAATTCGCATCGAATTGTCGCTGGGATTCATACTCACATTTGCTCATATTCACATACGCAAAGATCATGTTTGACCAAATTTAACCACGGTTGACTTGTGTTGACTAGTTTCAAATTTTTTTTTGAAATAATTAAAAGAAATTATTTAATTAAATGGAGTACTTGCTTCTACTTAATTAAACAAAATTATTTAATTAAATCAAAAGTCATTTGTAATTAATTAAATGGAGTTATTTTATTAAATAAGAAAAGTGTCTCTAATTAATTAAATATTGTTTAATTAAATAGAAAAAGTAATTATGAGAGTATATCTCATTTTATTAAATTAAATATCTCAACAAAATCTCTCTTTAGTTCAAAAATAGAAATTTTCAGTTCACTATTGATAAAAAAATGAGTTAAATGAGTTAACTCCTTTTTCTATTCAAATTGAATCAGTTAACTCATTATTTTACTCAAATTAAATCTGTTAACTCCTTTTAATTTTGAAATCTCTTTTTATGACTAAACTCCACTTTTAATCTCTTCATTTTGAATGGTTGAATGAAAATTTGCATCGAATTGTTGCTGGAATTCATACTCACATTTGCTGATATTCACATATGCAAAGATCAAGTTTGACCAAAAGTTGACTAGATTTAACCATTGTTGACTTGAGTTGACTAGTTTCGAATTTTTTTAAAAATTATTAAACAAAATTATTAAATTAAATGGAGTACTTGCTTCTAATTAATTAAACAAAGTTATTTAATTAAATGAGAAGCCATTCCTAATTAATAAAATGAAGTTATTTAATTAAATAAGAAAAGTGTCTACAATTAATTAAAGATTGTTTAATTAAATAGAAAAAGTAATTATGAGAGCATATCTCACTTTATTAAACTAAATATCTCAACAAAATCTCTCTTCAGATCAAAAAGGGAAATTTCTAGTTCACTATTGATAAAAAATGAGTTAAATGAGTTAACTCCTTTTTCTACTCAAATTGAATTAATTAACTCCTTATTTTACTGAAATTAAATATGTTAACTCCCTTTAATTTGGAAATATCCCTTTATGACTAAACTTCACCTTTAATCTTGACCGTTGAGTGAAATCGATCTCAACCGTTGATAAATTCCAAAAAAGTCTATTTAAGAGACCCTCATCTCTTCATTTTGAAAGGTTGAATGAGAATTTGCATCGAATTGTTGCTGGAATTCATACTCACATTTTCTCATATTCACATACGCAAAGATCAAGTTTAATCAAAAGTTGATCAGATTTAACCATGGTTGACTTGAGTTGACTAATTTCGAAAAGAATTTTGAAATAATTAAACAAAATTATTTAATTAAATGGAGTACTTACTTCTAATTAATTAAACAAAGTTATTTAATTAAATGAGAAGTCATTCCTAATTAATTAAATGAAGTTATTTAATTAAATAAGAAAAGTGTCTGTAAGTAATTAAAGATTTTTTAATTAAATAGAAAAAGTAATTATGAGAGCATATCTCATTTTATTAAATTAAATATCTGAGCAAAATCTCTTTTCAGAAAAAGGGAAATTTTCAGTTCACTATTGATCAAAAATGAGTTAAATCACTTAACTCATTTTTCTACTCAAATTGAATCAGTTAACTCCTTATTTTACTCAAATTAAATCTGTTAACTCCCTTTAATTTGAAAATCTTCCTTTATGATTGAAGTTCACCTTTAATCCTGACCGTTGATTGAAATTGATCTCAACCGTTGATGAATTCCAAGAAAGTTTATTTAAGAGACCCTCATCTCTTCATTTTGAAAGGTTGAATGAGAATTTGCATCGAATTGTTGCTATAATTCATGCTCACATTTGCTCATATTCTCATACGCAAAGATCAAGTTTGACCAAAAGTTGACCAAATTTAAACACGGTTGACTTGAGTTGACTAGTTTCAAAAAAAAAATTTGAATTAATAAAATGAAAATATTTAATTAAATAGAAAAAGTAATTATGAGAGCATATCTCATTTTATTAAATTAAATATCTCAACAAAATCTCTCTTCAGTTCAAAAAGGAAAATTTTCAGTTCACTATTGATCAAAATGATTTAAATCAGTTAACTCTTTTTTCTACTCAAATTGAATCAGTTAACTCATTATTTTACTCAAATTAAATCTGTTAACTCCCTTTGTAGTGCCCGCCCCTGGTTCACATTTTTTTATCATTGTTGAACTCTTTTAGAGCTAGTTTCATATTGATGGTTAGTAATATTATTATGAGATTATCAGATATTGTTCTATGGACTCAGTTGATATGTGATGATATTACTTAGACTCTACATTTCATGTATGTATGATAATTATTTTCAGTGTTTGCAGTTATTAATGATGATTAGTAAGATGATTTATTATCATATGTGTTTTCTTATGGATACTTATCTCATACTTGCATGTATATGGTGTGCGTGTTTTCTTTGTGTGTTTTCTTTTGTATGGTGTGTCTAATGTGGTTAAGGAAGGGAGTCGTAGTCACCTCCTTAGTCGAGATCTACACGATGTACCACTTCCTACCATTGTCTATTTAGCTTAGCACTATATATGGTATGTACATGCGTGATTTTTTACAGGTTGCAGGTACTAGGTATCGACTTCCCTAAATTGTCAAGATGAGTGTACCCTATTATACTATCTCAATGATAAGAGAAGGGAGATAAATTCTCAAGTCTAAATCCCAAAACCTAAAAACCATTTGTCCTAGTGAGTTAGGACAATTATCAGAGTTGAGTACTCACCGAATGTGTCGGATGACATATTTCGTGATTTTTAACCCTTTAGATTTATTTTGTATGATTTGTTCTATGATGAGTTTTCATATTTTATCTTGGAGGTCTATGGTGAATTTTCCATTAATTAAGTCTTAACAAATATATTTAATTAATAAATTATTTATTTGAAAAAATTAATAAAATATCATGATCTTTGATATTTTGATTGTGATTAATTAAATGTGAACTATTGGAGAAAAGAATTAAATAAAAGAAATTTAGAAATTAAAATTAATAATAATTATAAAATAATAATAAAGTACTAAATAAATAATAATAATAAAAGTTATAAAAATTAAAATGTAAGTTATAAAAATTAAAATGGGAGTTATAAATATTTATATAGAAATTATTTAAAAAGTAAATTGGAGTTATAAGCTTGCATGAGAATTAACATGTGTCAACAACATGGGGGTTAGTGCATCAATTAACCACAAGGTGTCTACAACTCTATGACTTGCCAAAAAGGGTGGGAAAAGACCCATGCTTAGTTGGTGACACCTTTCAACTGTTTCAAAAAACATTCCAAAGATTTCTTGAGAGCTCTTTATATTCAAGCATTCTTAGAAGTTTGAGAGAGTTTTGGAGAGCAATTGAAGCATTGAAGGATTCGAGAGTTTTTTTTTTTGAGAGCAATTGGGAGCATTGAAGGATTTGAGAGTTTTGAAGAAGGGAGCTTGCTTTGCAGGTTTTCTGAGGAAAAGCGAATTAGCATCAGAATTCGAGTAGATTTTTGAGATTTTTCTTATGCTATTTTCACATCATGCATTCCTGTCTTCTTTGTGTCTTCCATATGTCTTTTGAGGAATTTCATATTTTTATTGTATGCATTTTCAATATGGGCAATTAAATTTATTTGAAAATTTTATAGATCTGAAAGGAAGATGGGGCTAGGGTTTAAATTATAGCCAAATCCATTAGAAAGTTAATGATAAAATTTAAAGGGTAAATATTTCAGAATCGTATATATATATATATTCTTTGTGAAATATATATATATATATGATCTTAGATCTACATTTTTAATGCATATATATATATATGTTTATAAAAATTTTGCACACACACACACACACACATAAACTTAAATATATATATATATATATATATATATATATATATATATATATATATATACATATACACATATATACATATATACATATATGTATATATATAAATATATTGAAAGTTCAAATGTCGTATTGCTTTGCAAATTTCGTTTCTTGTAAAATGTTTATAAATTTCTTTATTAAAACCAAATGTCGGTGGTAAAACGAAACCGCAATTGAAATATATATAAAATTTCATATGGAGGGGTGGGTTATACCCCATAACCCCCTCCCTTTCCACTGTTTATTATTATGGCGGGACTATCGCGACGGGCATGACTGATGTCGTGACCCGTATACTATTTAGCGACAGTAGTCGCAGGCATTCACTGTGGCCGTGGGTGGTACAGACCCGACACCCGCGCCGAGTATAACCAAGCACGGGGTACGGGCGATAGCATATCTCTTATGTATAATGATTTCCTTATTCGATTTTACATATAATGTTATTAAGTATTGTTCATTATTAGATAATGTTATAAATTATTTTATATATATATATATGAGCATATATATATATATATATATATATATATATATATTATTAATAATTACATTATTTAAAATGATTTGTAAAGATAGATGATTTAAAAATATGATTAATAATTTATCAACTATTATTAAGAAATAGTAATAATTAACTTAATTAAATTTAGTTTAATTAAGGATAATTATTAGAATGTGTTATAAGTCAATTTTTTTGGAAATATGTAAATTTTTTTGACAATATTGAATTCATTGGAAATATCTTTTTCAAACAAATTTTATGTAAACAAAATATTATTAGAGCAATGAGGGAATTGAGTCTAATGGAGAAACTTTTTATTTATCAAACAAATACATGGGTTAGGTAAAACTCTCCACTTGATATAGTTTGGGAAATGTAAACCGGGACTTTTGCATTTGAATTCAAAATTGAAAATTTAGCAAAATCAAAACATGTGTTTACATTGTGTATTCTTTATGCTATTGTTTTTGGGTTTTGGGTTGACTAGTGTTGACCAGTTATAGGACGTCTACAAGAGGCTTGGGGGTTATGTGATTGTGATGTCATGATGATGTTTTAATCTTGATCTTTATAACCCAACCATGGTTATGTGATTGAATGCTCTATGTATTGGTTGTAATACTAATTGTTATAGATGAGACACTTGACTTAACCATTATTTTTGGCCATCGATCAGTTATCCTTGGTTAATTTCTAGTCGCCATGATGGGACTGAAATGTGGATTTATCCTTGATGATGTCATGTTGTGAAATATTTGACTCAACCATTTTTGGAGTCTTCGATCAGTAAGATTGAGATATATTTTGGTTATTAAGAACCATTGGATACTTTTGATTATCAGTGATGCTTTAGTTGCCAATAGAGAGTTGTTGTGATCATGATTTTCTATGTATATTTGCTCATGGTGATTTGATGCTTTTATGCATATTTGATGATTTTATTATGGATTATCTTTTGTGATTTTGATATTTATGATTCCATGAGCATTAGGGTAGGATATCTGCATGTAGTGATGGGAAGTGGCTTGCAATGGGGGTCGGGGCCCTAAAAGGCTGCCAGGGTAACTCATTGTAAGTTGGATTAATAACTGATAACATTCACACCTAAAACTAACTGAATGAACCTACAATGATAAGAGTTTTGGTTCTCACCCATGCCTTGACTGCTTGTATAGGTTAGGATGGGAGTAGTGAGAACGCATGGTTGCGACCTTGCATTCCATAGTATCCCTTGTCAATATGAGAGGATACTAGTGACCGCATGAGATCTGTGTGGACCCGTGGAGTTTAGCTAATTGCCAAGGTAACTTGTACGAGATAAATGCGATGACACTTTCCCGCTTGCATAGTAGGTTCCTACATGTCATTGTGTGCCTTTGGGAAGTAGATGTCAGTATCGTGTTTGGAACCTTGAGTTAGTATACTTTTAGGATTCCTAGACTATAGAGATTTGTGCTATGTGTTATGGATAGCTTGTTTGGGACTTGAGATTATCTCCTCAGCATGGTGGGAGTGGACCACTTAGGTAGCACGTGGTTGGGTGGTAGTGTTTTATCACTCTTATCATTTGAGATTCGTTGGAGACACTGCGGCTAGAGCATTCTTGGTTGGTATTTATCTTCATTATGTTCTTGCAACATTTTGATAGATGATATACCTTATGATGGATGTATTTATTGGTATGTTTCTTATATTGATGATTTGCATATGTTAGATGATGGTATCCTATGCTTTACTGTGCATGTTGGTAGGATGTTTTAAGAGTGATATTCCTACTATGATAATACCGATGATCTCTTCGGTGCTTTGGAATGTTACGCATGGAGGGATGGCTAGGATCCACGATGGTCTAATGATGCTACTTACGGTTGGGAGGAACCATGCAATTAGTTTATTTTGTTTGATCTCTATGATGGATGTATATGTCTTCTATGATGATGTATCATGTGATTATCTTTACTTTGATGTATCATGGATTAGAATAGGATGATGTACCTTATTCTACATATGTATATTCTTTGAGATTGTCATACCCTGTGACATGTACAGAGGATGAATGAGCATTTGAAATGTAATATTTAAACATTGGACTTATCATTATTATTTCATGAGGATGTTGTACTAGATGGATTTATGTATGTAATTCAACATTAAGAGATCTTTAAAGAATGTAATCGGTTATGTATGTTATGTTTACTTTCAGATGGATTTTGCTATTGCTCCCATTATTAAGTACAAGTTATATGTGGTATTTACTTTCATGTTATTTTAAAAAAAAAAATGTTACCAAATTTAGTGAAATTCTCTGAACTTCACCTTTAATCCTGACCGTTGATTGAAATCGATCTCAACTGTTGATGAATTTTAAGAAAGTCTATTTAAGAGACCCTTATCTCTTCATTTTGAAAGGGTGAATGAGAATTTGCATCGAATTGTTGCTAGAATTCATACTCACATTTGCTCATATTCACATACGCAAAGATCAAGTTTGACCAATAGTTGACCAGATTTAACCACGGTTGAATTGAGTTGACTAATTTGGAAAAGAATTTTGAAATAACTAAACAAAATTATTTAATTAAATGGAGTACTTACTTTTAATTAATTAAAAAAAGTTTTTTAATTAAATGAGAAGTCATTCCTAAATAATTAAATGAAGTTATTTAATTAAATAAGAAAAGTGCCTCTAATTAATTAAAGATTGTTTAATTAAATAGAAAAAGTAATTATGAGAGCATATCTCATTTTATTAAATTAAATATCTCAAAAAAATCTCTCTTCAGTTCAAAAAGAGAAATTTTCAGTTCACTATTGATAAAAAATGAGTTAAATCAGTTAACTCCTTTTTCTACTCAAATCAAATCAGCTAACTCCTTATTTTACTCAAATTAAATTTGTTAACTCACTTTAATTTGAAAATCTCCCTATATGACTGAACTTCAACTTTGATCCTGACCGTTGATTGAAATTGATCTCAACCGTTGATGAATTCCAGAAAAGTCTATGTAAGAGACCCTCATCTCTTCATTTTGAAAGGTTGAATGAGAATTTGCATCCAATTGTTGCTGGAATTCATACTCACATTTGCTCATATTCACATATGCAAAGATCAAGTTTGACCAAAAGTTGATCAGATTTAACCACGGTTGACTTGAGTTGACTAGTTTCGAAAAGAATTTTGAAATAATTAAACAAAATTATTTAATTAAATGGAGTACTTACTTCTAATTAATTAAAAAAAGTTATTTAATTAAACGAGAAGCCATTCCTAATTAATTAAATGAAGTTATTTAAATAAATAAGAAAAGTGTCTCTAATTAATTAAAGATTACTTAATTAAATAGAAAAAGTAATTATGAGAGCATATTTCATTTTATTAAATTAAATATCTCAAAAAAATCTCTCTTAAGTTCAAAAAAGAAAATTTTCAGTTCACTATTGATCAAAAATGAGTTAAATCAGTTAACTCCTTTTTCTAGTCAAATTGAATCAGCTAACTCCTTATTTTACTCAAATTAAATCCATTAACTCGCTTTAATTTGAAAATCTCCCTTTATGACTGAACTTCACCTTTAATCCTGACCATTGATTGAAATCGATCTCAACCGTTGATGAATTTCAGGAAAGTCTATTTAAGAGACCCTCATATCTTCATTTTGAAAGGTTGAATGAGAATTTGCATCGAATTGTTGCTGGAATTCATACTCACATTTGCTCATATTCACATATGCAAAGATCAAGTTTGACCAATAGTTGACCAAATTTAACTACGGTTGACTTGAGTTGACTAGTTTCAAATTTTTTTAAAAATAATTAAATGAAATTATTTAATTAAATGGAGTACTTACTTCTAATTAATTAAACTAAATTATTTAATTAAATGAGAAGCCATTCCTATTTAATTAAATGAATTTATTTAATTAAATAAGAAAAGTGTCTCTAATTAATTAAAGATTGTTTAATTAAATAGAAAAAGTAATTATAAGAGCATATCTCATTTTATTAAATTAAATATCTCAACAAAATCTCTCTTTAGTTCAAAAAATAAAATTTTCAATTCAATATTGATAAAAAATGAGTTAAATGAGTTAACTCCTTTTTCTACTCAAATTGAATCAATTAACTCCCTTTAATTTGGAAATCTCCCTTTATCACTGAACTTCACCTTTAATCCTGATCATTCACTGAAATCGATGTCAACCATTTATGAATTTCAGGAAAGTCTATTTAAGAGAGCCTCATCTCTTCATTTTGAAAGGTTGAATGAGAATTTGCATCGAATTGTTGCTGGAATTCATACTCACATTTGCTCATATTCACATACGCAAAGATCAAGTTTGACCAAAAGTTGACCAAATTTAACCATGGTTGACTTCAGTTGACTAGTTTCAAAAAGAATTTGAAAATAATTAAATGAAATTATTTATTTCAATGGAGTACTTACATCTAATTAATTAAATGAGAAGCCATTCCTAATTAATTAAATGAAATTATTTAATTAAATAAAAAAAGTGTCTCTAATTAATTAGAGATTGTTTAATTAAATAGAAAAAGTAATTATGAGAGCATATCTCATTTTATTAAATTAAATATCTCAACAAAATCTCTCTTCAGTTCAAAAAGGGAAATTTTCAGTTCACTATTGATCAAAAATGAGTTAAGTCAGTTAACTCCTTTTTCTACTCAAATTGAATTAGTTAACTCCTTTTACTCAAATTAATTCTGTTAACTCCCTTTAATTTGGAAATCTCCCTTTATAATTGAACTTCACCTTTAATCTTGACCGTTGATTGAAATTGATCTCAACCGTTGATGAATTCTAAGAAAGTCTTTTTAAAAGACCCTCATCTCTTCATTTTGAAACGTTGAATGAGAATTTGCATCGAATTGTTGCTGGAATTCATACTCACATTTGCTCATATTCACATACACAAAGATCAAGTTTGACCAAAAGTTGAACAGATTTAACCACGGTTGACTTGAGTTAACTAGTTTCAAAAAGAATTTTGAAATAATTAAAAAAAATTATTTAATTAAATGGAGTACTTACTTGTAATTAATTAAACAAAGTTATTTAATTAAATGAGAAGTCATTCCTAATTAATTAAATGAAATTATTTTATTAAATAAGAAAAGTGTCTCTAATTAATTAAAGATTATTTAATTAAATGGAAAAAGTAATTATGAGAGCATATATCATTTTATTAAATTAAATATCTTAACAAAATTTCTCCTCAATTCAAAAAGGGAAATTTCTAGTTCACTATCGATAAAAAATGAGTTAAATCAGTTAACTCATTTTTCTACTCAACTTGAATCAGTTAACTCCTTATTTTACTCAAATTAAATCTGTTAACTCCCTTTGATTTGGAAATCTCCCTTTATGACTGAACTTCACATTTAATCCTGACCGTTCATTGAAATCGATCTCAACCGTTGATGAATTCCAAGAAATTCTATTTAAGAGACCATTATCTCTTCATTTTGAAAGGTTGAATGAGAATTTGCATCGAAATGTTGCTGAAATTCATACTCACATTAGCTCATATTCACATAAGTAAAGAATAAGTTTGACCAAAAGTTGACCAAATTTAACCACGGTTGACTTGAGTTGACAAGTTTCGAAGAGAATTTTAAAATAATTAAATAAAATTATTTAATTAAATGGAGTACTTACTTCTATTTAATTAAACAAAGTTATTTAATTAAATGAGAAGTCATTCTTAATTAATTAAATGAAGTTATTTAATTAAATAAGAAAAGTGTCTCTAATTAATTAAAGATTATTTAATTAAATAGAAAAAGTAATTATGAGAGCATATCTCATTTTATTAAATTAAATATCTCAACAAAATCTCTCTTCAGTTCAAAAAGGCAAATTTCTAGTTCACTATTGACCAAAAATGAGTTAAATCAGTTAACTCCTTTTTTTACTCAAATTGAATCAGTTAACTTCTTATTTTACTCAAATTAAATCTGTTAACTTCCTTTAATTTTGAAATCTCCCTTTATGACCAAACTTCACTTTTAATCCTGATCGTTGATTGAAATAGATCTCAACCATTGATGAATTCAAGGAAAGTCTATTTAAGAGACCCTCATCTCTTCATTTTGAAAGGTTGAATGAGAATTTGCATTGAATTGTTGCTGGAATTCATACTCACATTTGCTCATATTCACATACGCAAAGATCAAGTTTGACCAAAAGTTGACCAAATTTAATCACGGTTGACTTGAGTTGACTAGCTTCGAAAAAAAATTTGAAACAATTAAACGAAATTATTTAATTAAATGGAGTACTTCTAATTAATTAAACAAAGTTATTTAATTAAATGAGAAGCCATTCCCAATTATTTAAAAGAAGTTATTTAATTAAATAAGAAAATTGTCTCTAATTAATTAAAGATTACTTAATTAAATATAAAAAGTAATTATGAGAGCATACCTCATTTTATTAAATTAAATATCTCAACAAAATCTCATTTAAATTTAAAAAAGGAAATTTCCAATTCACTATTGATAAAAAATGAGTTAAATCAGTTAACTCCTTTTTCTACTCAAATTGAATTAGTGAACTCTTTATTTTACCCAAATTAAATCTGTTAACTCCCTTTAATTTATAAATATCTCTTTATGACTAAACCTCACCTTTAATCCTGACCGTTGATTGAAATCGATCTCAACCAGTTATGAATTCTAAGAAAGTCTATTTAAGAGACCCTCATCTCTTCATTTTGAAATGTTGAATGAGAATTTGCATCGAATTGTTGCTAGAATTCATGCTCACATTTTCTCATATTCACATACGCAAAGATCCTAATTAATTAAATGAATTTATTTAATTAAATAAGAAAAGTGTCTCTAATTAATTAAAAATTGTTTAATTAAATAGAAAAAGTAATTATGAGAGCATATCTCATTTTATTAATTAAATATCTCAACAAAATCTCTCTTCAATTCAAAAAGGGAAATTTCCAGTTCACTATTGATCAAAAGTGAGTTAAATCATTTAACTCTTTTTTCTACTCAAATTGAATCAATTAACTCCTTATTTTACTCAAATTAAATCTGTTAAATCCTTCTAATTTGAAAATCTCCCTTAATGATTGAACTTCACCTTTAATCCTGACCGTTGATTGAAATCGATCTCAACTGTTGATGAATTTTTGAAAAGTCTATTTAAGAGACCCTCATCTCTTCATTTTGAAAGGTTGAATCAGAATTTGCATCTAATTGTTGCTGAAATTCATACTCACATTTGCTCATATTCACATACGCAAAGATCAAGTTTAACCAAAAGTTGACCAGATTTAACCACGGTTGACTTGAGTTGACTTGTTTCGAAAAGAACTTTGAAATAATTAAATAAAATTATTTAATTAAATGGAGTACTTACTTCTAATTAATTAAATAAAGTTATTTAATTAAATGAGAAGCCATTCCTAATTAATTAAATGAAGTTATTTAATTAAATAAGAAAAGTGCCTCTAATTAATTAAAGATTATTTAATTAAATAGAAAAAGTAATTATGAGAGCATATCTCATTTTATTAAATTAAATATCTCAACAAAATCTCTCTTCAGTTCAAAAAGGAAAATATTCAGTTCACTATTGATCAAAAATGAGTTAAATCAGTTAATTGCTTCTTCTACTCAAATTGAATCAGTTAACTCCTTATTTTACTCAAATTAAATCTGTTAACTCCCTTTAATTTGGAAATCTTCTTTTATGACTGAACTTCATCTTTAATCCTGACCGTTGATTGAAATCGATCTCAACCGTTGATGAATTCCATTAAAGTCTATTTAAGAGACACTCATCTCTTCATTTTGAAAGGTTGAATGAGAATTTGCATTGAATTATTGCTAGAATTCATGCTCACATTTTCTCATATTCACATACGCAAAGATCAAGTTTGACCAAAAGTTGATCAGAATTAACCATGGTTGACTTGAGTTGACTAGTTTCAAAAAAATTTTGAAATAGTTAAATAAAATTGTTCAATTAAATGGAGTACTTACTTCTAATTAATTATCAAAGTTATTTAATTAAATGAGAAGCCATTCCTAATTACTTAAATGAAGTTATTTAATTAAATAAGAAAAGTGTCTCTAATTAATTAAAGATTGTTTAATTAAATAGAAAAAGTAATTATGAGAGTATATCTCATTTTATTAAATTAAATATCTCAATAAATTCTCTCTTCAGTTCAAAAAGAGAAATTTCTAGTTCACTATTGATAAAAAATGAGTTAAATCAGTTAACTTCTTTTTTTACTCAAATTGAATCAGTTAACTCATTATTTTACTCAAATTAAATCTATTAACTCCCTTTAATTTGGAAATCTCTCTTTATGACAGAACTTCACATTTAATCCCGACCGTTGATTGAAATCAATCTCAACAGTTGATGAATTCCTGAAAAGTCTATTTAAGAGACCCTCATCTCTTCATTTGAAAAGGTTGAATGAGAATTTGCATTGAATTGTTGCTGGAATTCATACTCACATTTTCCCATATTCACATATGCAAAGATCAAGTTTGACCCAAAGTTGGCCAGATTTAACCACGGTTGACTTGAGTTGACCTGTTTCAAAAATAATTTTGAAATAATTAAACAAAATTATTTAATTAAATGGAGTACTTACTTTCAATTAATTAAACAAAGTTATTTAATTAAATGAGAAGCCATTCCTAATTAATTAAATGAATTTATTTAATTAAATAAGAAAAGTGTCTCTAATTAATTAAAGATTGTTTAATTAAATAGAAAAAGTAATTATGAGAGCATATCTCATTTTATTAAATTAAATATCTCAACAAAATCTCTCTTCAATTCAAAAAGGGAAATTTCCAGTTCACTATTGATCAAAAGTGAGTTAAATCAGTTAACTCTTTTTTCTACTCAAATTGAATCAATTAACTCCTTATTTTACTCAAATTAAATATGTTAAATCCTTTTAATTTGGAAGTCTCCCTTTATAATTGAGCTTCACCTTTAATCCTGACCGTTGATTGAAATTGATCTCAACTATTGATGAATTCTAGGAAAGTCTATTTAAGAGACCCTCATCTCTTCATTTTGAAAGGTTGAATGAGAATTTGCATCGAATTGTTGCTGGAATTCATACTCACATTTGCTCATATTCACATACGCAAAGATCAAGTTTAATCAAAAGTTGACTAGATTTAACCACGGTTGACTTGAGTTGACTTGTTTCGAAAAGAACTTTGAAATAATTAAATGAAATTATTTAATTAAATGGAGTACTTACTTCTAATTAATTAAATAAAGTTATTTAATTAAATGAGAAGCCATTCCTAATTAATTAAATGAAGTTATTTAATTAAATAAGAAAAGTGCCTCTAATTAATTAAAGATTATTTAATTAAATAGATAAAGTAATTATGAGAGCATATCTCATTTTATTAAATTAAATATCTCAACAAAATCTCTATTTAGTTCGAAAAGGGAAATTTTTAGTTAACTATTGATAAAAAATGAGTTAAATCAGTTAACTCCTTTTTCTACTCAAATTGAATTAGTTAACTCCTTATTTTACTCAAATTAAATCTGTTAACTCCCTTTAATTTGAAAATCTCCCTTTATTACAGAACTTCACCTTTAATCTTGACCGTTGATTAAAATCGATCTCAACTGTTGATGAATTCTAGGAAAGTCTATGTAAGAGACCCTCATCTCTTCATTTTGAAAGGTTGAATAAGAATTTGCATCAAATTGTTGTTGGAATTCATACTCACATTTTTTGTCATATTCACATACGCAAAGATCATGTTTGACCAAAAGTTGACTAGATTTTACCACGGTTGACTTGAGTTGACTAGTTTCGAAAAGAATTTTGAATTAATTAAATGGAGTACTTACTTCTAATTAATTAAACAAAGTTATTTAATTAAATGAGAAGCCATTCTTAATTAATTAAATGAAGTTATTTAATTAAATAAGAAAAGTGCCTCTAATTAATAAAAGATTATTTAATTAAATAGAAAAAGTAATTATGAGAGCATATCTCATTTTATTAAATTAAATATCTCAACAAAATCTCTCTTCAATTCAAAAAGGAAAATTTTCAGTTCACTATTGATAAAAAATGAGTTAAATCAGTTAATTGCTTCTTCTACTCAAATTGAATCAGTTAACTCCTTATTTTACTCAAATTAAATCTGTTAACTCCCTTTAATTTGGAAATCTTCTTTTATGACTGAACTTCACCTTTAATCCTGACCGTTGATTGAAATCGATCTCAACTGTTGATGAATTCCATTAAAGTCTATTTAAGAGATGCTCATCTCTTCATTTTGAAAGGTTGAATGAGAATTTGCATCGAATTGTTGCTAGAATTCATACTCACATTTGCTCATATTCACATACGCAAAGATCAAGTTTGACCAAAAGTTGACCAGAATTAACCACGGTTGACTTGAGTTGACTAGTTTCAAAATTTTTTTGAAATAGTTAAATGAAATTATTTAATTAAATGGAGTACTTACTTCTAATTAATTAAACAAAGTTATTTAATTAAATGAGAAGCCATTCCTAATTAATTAAATGAAGTTATTTAATTAAATAAGAAAAGTGTCTCTAATTAATTAAAGATTGTTTAATTAAATAGAAAAAGTAATTATAAGAGTATATCTCATTTTATTAAATTAAATATCTCAACAAATTCTCTCTTCTGTTCAAAAAGAGAAATTTCTAGTTCACTATTGATCAAAAATGAGTTAAATCAGTTAACTCCTTTTTTTACTCAAATTGAATCAGTTAACTCATTATTTTACTCAAATTAAATCTATTAACACCCTTTAATTTGGATATCTCTCTTTATGACAGAACTTCACATTTAATCTCGACCGTTGATTGAAATCAATCTCTACCGTTGATGAATTTCTGAAAAGTCTATTTAAGAGACCCTCATCTCTTCATTTGGAAAGGTTGAATGAGAATTTGCATTGAATTGTTGCTGGAATTCATACTCACATTTTCTCATATTCACATACGCAAAGATCAAGTTTGACCGAAAGTTGACCAGATTTAACCACGGTTGATTTGAGTTTACCTGTTTCAAAAAGAATTTTGAAATAATTAAACGAAATTATTTAATTAAATCGAGTACTTACTTCCAATTAATTAATCAAAGTTATTTAATTAAATGAGAATCCATTCCTAATTAATTAAATGAAGTTATTTAATTAAATAAGAAAAGTGTCTTTCATTAATTAAAGATTGTTTAATTAAATAGAAAATGTAATTATGAGAGCATATCTCATTTTATTAAATTAAATATCTCAACAAAATCTCTCTTCAGTTCAAAAAGGGAAATTTCCAATTCACTGTTGATCAAAAATGAGTTGAATGAGTTAACTCCTTTTTCGACTCAGATTGAATCACTTAACTCGGTATTTTACTCAAATTAAATCTGTTAACTCCCTTTAATTTGGAAATCTCCCTTTATGACTGAACTTCACCTTTAATCCTGACCGTTGATTGAAATCGATCTCAACCATTGATGAATTTCAGGAAAGTCTATTTAAGAGATCCTCATATCTTCATTTTGAAAGGTTGAATGAGAATTTGCATCGAATTGTTGCTAGAATTCATGCTCACATTTGCTCATATTCACATATGCAAAGTTCAAGTTTGACCAAAAGTTGACCAAATTTAACCACGGTTGACTTGAGTTGACTAGTTTAGAAAAAAATATTGAAATAATTAAATAAAATTATTTAATTAAATGGAGTACTTACTTCTTATTAATTAAACAAAGTTATTTAATTAAATGAGAAGCCATTCCTAATTAATTAAACGAAGTTATTTAATTAAATAAGAAAAGTGTCTCTAATTAATTAAAGATTGTTTAATTAAAGAGAAAAAGTAATTATGAGAGCATATCTCATTTTATTAAATTAAATATCTCAACAAAATTTCTCTTCAGTTCAAAAAGGGGAATTTCCAGTTCACTATTGATCAAAAATGAGTTAAATCAGTTAACTACTTTTTCTACTCAAATTGAATCAATTAACTTCTTATTTTACTCAAATTAAATCTGGTAACTCCCTTTAATTTGGAAATCTCCCTTTATGACTGAACTTCACCTTTAATCCTCACCGTTGATTGAAATCGATCTGAACCGTTGATGAATTCTAGGAAAGTCTATTTAAGAGACCCTCATCTCTTCATTTTGAAAGGTTGAATGAAAATTTGCATCGAATTGTTGCTGGAATTCATACTCACATTTGTTCATATTCACATACGCAAAGATCAAGTTTGACCAAATGTTGACCAAATTTAACCACAGTTGACTAGTTTCAAATTTTTTTTAAAAATAATTAAATGAAATTATTTAATTAAATGAACTACTTACTTCTAATTAATTAAAAAAAATTATTTAATTAAATGAGAAGCCATTCCTAATTAATTAAATGAAGTTATTTGTAATGCCTCGCCAAGGGGTCCAAAGAATTAACCTAGAATTTTCACTAAGTTTAGAAATAATTTTTTTTTTCATGATAGTAAACATCACATATAACTTATGCATAATAACGGAAGCAATAGAATTGTCCATCTGAAAGTAAACATAACATAAACTATAGATTACATTCTTTAAGATCCCTTAATGTTGAATTACATACATGAATCCATCTAGTACAACATCCTCATGAAATGATAAGTCCAATGTTTATACATTACATTTCAAATGCTCATGCATCAACTGTACATGTCATAGGGTATGACAAGCTCAAAAATATTCATAGATAGAATAAGGTACATCATCCTATTCTAATCCATTATACATCAAAATAGAGATAATCACATGATACAACATCATAGAGAACATATACATCCATCATAAAGATCAAACATAATAAACTAAGTGCACGGTTCCTCCCAACCGTCAATAGCATCATTAGACCATCGTGGATCCTAGCCATCCCTCCATGCGTAAAATTCCAAATCACCGAAGAGATCATCGGTATTACATAGCAGGAATGTCAGTCCTAATAAATACATCATCATATGTAGAAGTAATCTAACATGCAAATAAAAGCATAAGATAACATCATCTAACATATGCTAATCATCAATGAAAAAGGATACATATCCACCATCATGAAGGACGCATCAACTACGATTTCTCAATGAATCTCAAAATGATAAGAGTGGAAAATACACTACCACCTGACCGCATGGTACCTAATTGGTCCACTCCCACCATGCTGAGGAGATAATCTCAAGTCCCAAACAAGCTATCAAAATCACATAGCACATATCTCTATAAGTCCAGGAATCCTAAAAGTATACTAACTCAAAGGTTCCAAACACAAAATCTGTCATCTAATCCCAGAGGCACACAATGACATGTAGGAACCTACTATGCAATCGAAAAAGTGTCATCGCAATCATCACATACAAGTTACCCTAGCATTTAGCTAAACTCCACGGGTCCATACTGATTTCATGCGACCACTAGTATCCTCTCATACTGACGAGGCATACTATGGAATGCAAGGTCGCAACCATGTGTCTCACTACTCCCATCCTAACCTGTACAAGCACTCAAGGCATGGCCGAGAACAAAACACTTATCTTTTTAGGTTCATTCTATCGTGCCCAAACTACGAGGGCAAAAACACACTCCAAAATTTGTCTAGAATAATAATTATTAATTAAACATGCTCTAAGTTTGAAATGATTGATAAAAATTTTAGTACAGTTTCTCTACATTACGTCTTAAGATTATAACCATGAGGTCGATAACATCGATAAAATTTTGAAACTTTCGTTATTAGATTGATATCGATAAAGTTATGTTCTTACATTAACTTTCAACAATAAGAAATAATTATTTAAATGGCAATGTAAATGTCTTCAAGTTTAGATTCATTGAAAGATATCTAAATCAAAGACAACTATGAATCTCTTAGGAAAATATAGATTGATAATCTAACCGATATTGTAAGGTCACTTTTAGGAAAAAACAAATTAACTAAAATTGAAACTGAATATATATATCTAAAGTTCATTAACTTTAAACATTTCAACTATCTTAACATAAAAATTAACCATCTAATCTTACTAAATTTAAATTTCATTTACTAACAACTAACTAAATCTAATACGTACTGACTAAATATAAATCAATAATACATTAAAACTAGTTAAACGAAAACATTAGAGGAGAACTATAGTTCTACAAGTTAAATGATGATAGAACCTATAATCTAGCACGATACACAATTTATAGAAAAATTAAACTTACCCTTTTTATTCTAATAAGATCACCATTCTATTAACGCCAAATTAAAACTATAATTGCCACTAAACTATAATAAAATGAATATCTAAAAAAAAAACTAACTAATTAAAACCTAAAATATATTACATTTAATATTAATTTTAATGACTATTATTAAAATATACTAATAAATTAATACTACTTAAAAAATATATGTATATTGAAATTTAAACAAACATATTTAAACAACTAAATGGTTAATACTAAAAACTAACTAAATCTAAACTTAATACTAACAACCATAACATAACTAATCATAATAAAATTAACAACTACTAATATAAACAAAATAATCTAAATATAAAACAAACAACTTACCACTAAAACTTTTTAATTAAGTCTATATATAAAAAAAAGACTAACTAACATACTAACCTAACTCTAACATAATACCTACACTAACTAACTAACATTAACTTCTATTAAAAAACTAACCTAAACTACCCCTCGTAATCCTAAAACCATGCCCCTCCATTCTACCCACACCTAAGTCCTTTCCCCAACACGCTGCCCCAAGTGTGTGAAAGCCTGCGCAGACCTGCCAACGCACTGCCAACAATCACTAGGCAAGTGCAAGGAAGGATGGAGGAGGAGTTAAGGGGGGAAAACAAAAGGTTAAAGTTTTATGCAAGAGTTTAAAAATTCCAACTTGTCAATTCGCCCTTCCATAAAATGTGCACGAAAACCAAAAGATTTGTGCTCAGACTGACATTAAAGAGTGGTGATGTCATCTGTACTTTCAATGGCTGACTTTGTCTCCATATGATACGCCTAGATTTAAGGGTTATGAGTGGTGTAATTATGTTTTAAAGTTTATTTGGTAGGATAGGGTATTTAGGATATATGATGTTATGCATAATTTTTTTGAATTCCTTTTAAAACTTTATCATGTATAATATGCTTTAAACTGATTTTGTTTTACTTTATTGTCTTAAAGGGAATCATCTAGGGAATATTCTCTGCAAACTTTGGAGGGATTAAAATGTTCTCCCCATGCATTTTCCAGAGAGCTTTTACTCCTGGAAGTGCATATTTATTTTGAAACAATTTTTTTTTGACTAAGCAAGGATATGTTATAAATATGCATACCATTGTGTTAAATCATGATTAAATATAAACTATTGTTAATATAGGTTCTTTAAACTATCATACCAATGCAAAAGAGTGCATATGCATAGTCTCTTAGTCTTTATTTAAAAAGAAATGTATGTTTTATACATATTCATCAAAGAACATGATACATGTTCTAATTCTTGTTTTTTTTTTTGAATTCAAGGATTACAAAACTTCTTAATCCAATTGGTTTTATTTTGAAGAACTTATGAGGAGTATGATACGATACACCGGATTAAAAAGGTGGTGAATAATTCTAAATCAATTTGCTTGTATCCATTTATGAAATTTATCAAGAAATGAGGTAAACTTAGAATTTACAAAGTAGGATTTTTTTTTTTTGATTTCATCATCATAGTTATACACCAAATTTAAAACTTCATCATATCAATTTTTTTCTCTTCATTATCATAATTGAAACTTGAACATTCATAATTCAAAAGCATTATCTACCAACTATTGTATCACATACATATGCCAAAATTTTGAGTTCACAAGTAAACATTGCAAAGAACATTTCATAATTTTATTTTAGTTTTCTATTATGCATCCTGGTTCAAGGCTCCATCGGGAAAGAACCAGTAAGAAAACCCGGTGTCATTGCCATTATATCAAAGTTTTGAGATACAAATTACATAGGATTTCAATCCTAAAATACAACACTTAAATGAAATTTCCTTCAGGACCCTCAACAAGGGTTCCATATCCAATTCTGCAACACATTTCTACAAATTGTGGAAGAAACAGAATCTGATCGGGTGACAACCAAGCATAACCAAGAGACAATCAAACACGCATATCATACATGGTTTACACAATAGGATTCACAATGAATAAAAACTAGGGAAAGGTGGATTCTTCCAACTAGGAGAAGTCAAGCACAACACCAAAAAGATGCCCAATCGGGGCTATATACCAAGAACTTCCATTCTTCCATTTCAACATACCAGAACCACACAAGGTTTGTGCTGACAGGTAGGGGCCCATAACACCCTACCCTTTCTCCTTCCCAACATACCCACAACCATAAAAATAGTGAAATAACAACAAGGTAACATGAACATGAAACAAAACATAAAAATTGAATAAGGGAGCTAAGAATTTCCTACCTTCACAAAGAGGTAATGGCAATGAACAAGTTTGAGTAGAGTATCCCTTTTCTTCCTTCAGCCTTCAAGAATTCCTCTCTAAATGTAGAGATTGAGTAACCACCTCCACTAGCCCAATTAAGGCCTCTAAATAAGCCTCCAACTCAACCACCTAAAAGGAGCAATAACTTCTCCCATCCACTAGCAATTCTATAAACTCCTAACTCTACCCTCACTATGGTTAGACACTAAAAAGAGGTAGGGTAAGACAACTCATGATGACCACAAGCAATTTTCGCACAAAGACAAAAAGGGACTTTTTGAGTGACCTCAAAAGTAAACAAAAGGGGCTTAGGGGTTGGAAAAGACCCCTAACCCATACCCATACCCCTTGGGTATAATTATTTCATGTTTTAGGCCTTAGGGAAGAGGTTTAGAGCCAAACAAAGCTAAGAAATAATTAGGACCCACTAACAACTCTTAAAAAGTAGATTAAGCACTAATTCAGATTAAGGGTGACTAAACTCGACTAAGAACCCAATTAGCAAACTGACATTGACTTAAACTGACTTAGGTCTAAAGGCTACACAGCAACCCTAGCTAGCACGCAAAGAACATAAATAATTTACGAGTGTCAAGCGACACCAAAAGAACATAATTACGAGACATTCACATTAACTAAACACGAAAAGATACATACATACATCTCACAATACAATACGTGAATTACGAACAACAAGGTTTCCAAAAATTAGCACAAAGTGATCAGTTATGTTCCTCCATAGGGTTTCTCGGCTAAATATCTGCACACTCATTGCACACATCAATAGTCCCATAAAATCACATGTACATATATATGTATCAAAAATTCACATAAATTAAAACATACATAAATCAGGTTTCCTCTCATCCTATTCACTTCTTAACCATTTAAAATCTCTTAAATCAAAGTAACAATCCTTCATTTACTAATTTCATCGACATACATATACATGAAACATTAAATGACAATCATCAAAAGTATCTGAAAGTAACATCACACAACATGAAATAATATAGTATAATATGTTCTAAGCATCAGATCATGTCTCAACATCTTGAGTCGTGAGTGTCAAAATGATAAAATAACAACTAAGGCTACGAAGGGTCGAGGCGAGGCCTCACACATTCAGTTAGTATTAGGTGTGAATGTTATCACTTATTAATCCAACTTACAATGAGTTACCCTCGCAGCCTCTTAGGGCCCTGGCCCCCATTGCAAGCCACTTCCCGTCACTACATGCAGATATCCTACCCTAATGCTCATAGACTCAAAAATCTCAAAATTACAAAAGATAATCCATAAAATCATCAAATATGCATAAAAGCATCAAATCTCCATGAGCTAACATCCATAGAAAATCATGAACATAACATCTCTCTATTGGCAACTGAAGTATCACTGATAATAAAATATCCAATGGTTCTCAATAACCAAAATATATATATCTCAATCATACTGATCGAAGACTCCAAAAATGGTTGAATCAAACATGTCACATCATGACATCATCAAAATAAATTCACATTACAGTCCCATCATGGTGACTAGAAAATAACCAAGGATAACTGATCAATGACCAAAATAATCGTTAAGTCAAGTGTCTCATACATAAGAATCTCAACTATAACAATCAGTAATCACAACCAATAATAGAGCATTCCATCACATAACCATGGTTGGGTTTATAAAGATCGAGATTAAAACATCATCATGTCACCACAATCACATAACCCCCAAGCCTCTGATAAACGTCCTATACTAGTCAACACTAGTCAACCCAAAACCCAAAACAGTAGCATTAAGAATACACAATGTAAACACACGTTTTGGTTTGGCTAAGTTTACAACTTGAATTTAAATGTAGAGATCTCAATTTATGTTTCCAAGTTAAGAGAAAGAATTTGAAGGAACATTTATATATGAATACAAATCCATTCTTTAATTATAATTTCAATCCAAACATTCCCCTTCCAAATCCATTTTTAATAAAACAATTAATTTTAATCATGAGCCCTTGATATATACCAATTAACAAATTCATAATTATAAAACATATAATTATATTTACATATTATATACATACTTATACATACATACATACATACATACATACATACATACATATATATATATATATATATACATATATGAATATATAAATTATTTATCATTTAACAAAATTGATTTAATCAAATTTGATTAATGCCAAATCGAATATGGCAAACGTTTTTTTTAAAAAACATCACACACATTATTAATATATGTAGTGACTGCCCCTAATTCACATTTTGTTATCATTGCTAAACTCTTTTAGGGTTAGTTTTATGTTGATGATTAGTAGCATTCTTTTGAGCTTATCAGATATTATGTTGTGCATTCAGCTTATTATGTGATGAGATTGCTTAGACTCTGCATTTCATGTATGTATGATGATTATTTTTAGCATTCGCAATTATTGATGATGATTATTACATTGCTTTCAGTTATTAATGATGATTAGTAAGATGATTTATTATCATGTGTGTTTTCTTATGGATACTTACCCCATACTTGCATGTGTATGGTGTGCGTGTTTGTTTTGCGTGTTTGCTTTTATATGGCATGTCTGATGTGGTTAAGGAAGGGAGTCGTAGTCACCTACTAGTCGGGATCTACACAATGCACCACTTCCTGCCATTGCCTATTTAGTTTAGTATATATTGTGCTTGTACATGCATGGTTTTTATGCAGGTTGCAGGTACCAGATATCGACTTCCCTGAATTGTTAGGATGAGTGTACCCTATCATATTATCTCAATGATAAGAGAGGGGAGATAAATTCTCAAGTCCAAATCCCAACCCCTTAAGCCATTTGTTCTAATTGAAAAATTAGGACAAGTATCCGAGTTGAGTACCCTCCGAATACGTTGGATAAAGTAATTCGTGATATAAATCCTGGGTTTGATTTTGTATGTATTTTGGCTATGATGAATTTTCATATTTTTACCTTATGAGTCTTTGATTTATTTTCTATTGATTAAGCCTAATTAAAAGATTCAATTAATAGTTTAATTAAATAAAAAATTAATATGATATTTTAATATTTATTTTATTTAATTAATTGGGAAATTAATTAAATAAAATAATTAAATTTGAAAATCAAAAGTTAAAAGTTTAAATTTGGAATGTGACAATATTTATTTTAATAATAATATATTTGGAGTTCATTTTTAAATAAATGACTAAACAATATTATTATTAAAGCTAATAAATATTTTAGCAATTAAGTTTTGGAAAATGAAATTTAAAAAGTAAAAGATATATTTAAATTAATAAAAGATTCTAAATCTCATGTGATTAAAATATAAATATATTAAGATTGCAAAGTGGAATTATTAAAGTTGGTGCATGAGATTTAATAAATAAATTTAAAAAAAAATTGAAAAGAGTAAAAGTAAATATTATATTAATTATTGTGCATTATTTGCTCATATAAGAGTTGGCAATTCTCGAAAGTTGTCATGTAGCCAACACAAAAGTTTGCACTCTAAGAATGCACTAGTTGTCTACACTTAGAAGTTAGAATTTTATTTGAGCACATGGTGTCTACAACCTTAAGACTTATCTAGAAGGTTGGAGAAGGCTCATGCTTGGTTGTCATGCTTATCTTCTAGTTGTTTCTAGAGACACTCTAGATGCATCTTAGAGGCCTTTAAATTGAGGCTCTCCTAGTGTGTTTGGACAAGCTTAAATGAAAGCTTAAATGAAAAGCTGAATGAAAGCTACAAGCTACAAGCTTAAAATGGAAACTTCAAAGCTTACATGCATTGGAGAAGTTCATATGCTCATATATTTTCTATATGCTTCTATGCTCCTTCTAGCATTTCTAGTCACTTGGAGGATTCAGTTGACTTGGATCTTGGAGAAATTGTGAATGATGGAGAGGAAGGGATTTTCTATGGACTTTTGAGGCATGGCAAGTTAGCATCAGTGTCCAGGTGCACTCGTGATATTCTCATATTCCTTTTGCACTATTTCTTTTCCTGTCTTCATCATGTCTGTCTGAATACTCTAGTGGTTGAATCTACAATTGAATTAGAATCTAGATATTTAATTGGTTGAGAAGAAAGCATTAGAAAACCCTAGATCCAATTATGAAATAAATTAGACCTAAACGAGTTTGGGTTTGAATTAGAATCAAATTGAGAATGATGATTTCAAATTTATAGTTAATCCTATTGAATGGTTTAATGGATATGTTTAGAAAACAATTATTTAAAAGGAAAAATTCATGTTTAGAAATGTCCTTTAAATCTAAGTATATATTCTCTTTTGTATATTGCATATATATATATATATATGTGTGTGTGTGTGTGTGTGTGTGTATATAAATATATATTTTAAAATGCAGTGATATTTGATAACAAATTTTGTATATATATATACATATATATATATATCTACATATATACATATATATATATCTACATATATACATATATATATATATATATACATATATACATATATATATACATATATATATACATATATACATATATATATATACATATATATATACATATATATATATACACATATATATATATACATATACATATATATATATATATATATACATATATACATACATACATATACGTATATACATATATATACATATATGTATATATATTTGAGTATATTCGAGTAAGAAATTTATTTATTAAATCCGAATAGCGCATTGGATGAACATTTCATATATAAAAAAATGTTATTTAAAAATAAAATTTTATATATGTGTTGGAGAGGCGGGATATATTCCCACCCCCCGTACCCCATCTTCTCACCCGACGGTGGCATTTAACTCCCGCAGGTCTGCATCGCAGGGTACCTGCAACATGGGAGAAAGATTTTAAAAAAAATTTTCAAATGATTTAGGGAGGGGCGGTTTACCTACCCCATACACCCCCCCCCCCCCCACGGCCCGTGTTATGGCAAAAATATAAGTGCATGGTACCCGCGAGTACCTGCACAATGCAGAGCACCTACGATTTGGGGTGGCTCCATTTAATAAATCGTATGCCCATATATGTATCGCACGGCAGATCACGCCGGTCAGCAATTAGTTTAGCATGGGGTCATTCCCACTGACTTGATGTCGGATGGGTCGCAGGGTACCCGCGACAGTACTTAGAGTTAACTTTTACATTTTACAAATGTTTCAATGTTATAATATATGATGTGGTGATGTTATTATCATACGAATTCAAGGGTAAAATTAATGTTAATCAATTTTGAAGTTATTAGATATCGACTATTATATATATATATATATATATATATATATATATATATATATATATATATATATATATATATATATATTGTAATTCAATTATTATATATATATATATATATGTATAAATATATATATAGTATAATATATTAATAAAGTTTTAATCAAGTTAATTAAATTTCAGTAAGTGGTATAGTTTGAATTTAATAATTAACTTAATTAAATTAAATTTAATTAAGGATAACTATTAGTGTATTATAGATCGAAGATTTAAGTTATTCAATTATTGTTATCGATGATATTGGGTTTTAGTAGAATTGCACATTGGCTTATTGGGAATCAATAGATAGGTGCAGATCAAATTTTAAAAAAAGTGATGGCAATTGTTATATCAAAGTTTATTGATTGTCCATGAGATGCTTAAAGGAGATTATAAATTATTTAATGACTCGTATAATGGGAATGTATCTTAAGGAAGTTATATTCAATTGCTAGTGACATTGTTGTTAACAAAATAATGAAGAATCTACCATCATAGATTATTAGCTATTATCAACTCAAATGTTAATGAAATGGAGTATAGTTGATTATCAATAAAATGGGCTTGATAAGAAAACATTAGTATACTTTTTAATAGTGACAAAAGTGGTCATTATAGATAAGATTCCCAATATAGCTTGTCATTAAATATTAACAAGTTATTATTATTGAACTTATTAGTTAATTAATACTCATTGGGTTGATAGTTTGGTTGTGAAATTATTAATTAAATCAATTAACTAGAGCTAATTGGATTTAATTAATAATTAAGTTATGTAATGGAGACTTAATTGATACAATTCCTTAATGAGATTGTAAAAATATTGATATCAAGTTGATAGGTCTTATTCTGTTGACTTGAATAATGACCTTAGATGTTTAATGGTGAAACTTAGAAATGTATAATTTAAAACTATTATAATGTTGATAGGTCATGGATGGTATATCTATGTTAATTGATTGGTTAAATTGATCATTTTAATCAAGTTATAATTTTTCTTATTCAAAGATTGATAATTGGTTCTCTTATAATTTAACGAATAATGACCCTTTGATTATCTTGAAAAGTTGTAGTAACATTAGAAAAGAGTTAATCAATTAGAATATGGATCATAGTTAAATAAAGAAAACAATTTAATTAAAGGTCAATCAGTGAATAGTTATCCTTAAGTTATTCTTAGAATGTAATTCTTAATAATAAAAGGATAATGCTATCGAGGAACAAATGGGTTGACTTGTAGGTCAAATGATGAAACTTAGACACTTGAAGAATACTTGGAATGAAAACTGAAGCTCTACACTTAATTCAACTATGAGATAATAGCAAAACCAAAACATGTGTCTGCATTGTGTTTTCTATATGCTTCTTGTTTTGGGTTTTGGGTTAACTAGTGATGACCAGTCCTAGGTTGTTACCAGAGGCTCGAGGGTTATGAGATGTGATGGCATGTTGATCTTATTTGGTCTCGATCTTTATAAGCCCAACCATGGTTATGTGATTGTATGCTCTATGAAATGTTTGTATTTACTGATTGTCATTCATCAGTCTTTATCTGTGAAGCTGAGATATATGAGACACCTGAGCTAATCATTTTTGAGTTATCAATCAATTATCCTTGGTTTGTTTTCTAGTCACCATGATGGGACTAAAGCGTTGATTTATTTCTTGATGATGTCATGTTGTGATATGTTTTGACTCAACCATTTTGGAGTCTTCGATCAGTATGATTTTGAGATATTCTTGGTTGCTTGTTAAGAACCAATGGATGTGATGATTTATTTTGGTTATTGAGAACCAATGGATACTTATGATTATCAGTGATGCCTTCAGTTGCCAATAGAGAACTGTGGTGGTCATGATTTTCTATGGATGTTTTTTTGGATGCTCATGGAGATTTTGATGATTCTTATCTTGGAGATTTGATGATTCTTATTATGGATATTTGATGCTTATATTGTGGATATTTGATGATTCATTTTTTGGATTTTCTTTATAGTCGCTTGTACAAGACTATGGTGATTATGATTCCATGAGCATTAGGGTAGGTAATCTACTTGTAGTATCGGGAAGTGGCTTGCAATGGGGGCCGGGGCCCTAAGTGGCTGCCAGGGTAACTCATTGTAAGTTTGGTTAATAAGTGATAACATTTACACACTAAATGGAGATTAAATGAACCTAAAAAGATAATTGTTTTGGTTCTTGCCCATGCCTTGACTGCTTGTACAGGCTAGGATGGGAGTAGTGAGAATGCATGGTTGCGACCTTGCATTCTGTAGTATGCCTCGTTAGTATGAGAGTATACTAGTGGCCGCATGAGATCAGTATGGGCCTGTGCAGTTTAGTTAACTACCAGGGTAACTTGTACGTGATAAATGCGATGACACTTTTCCGCTTGCAGAGTAGGTTTCCTACATGTCATTGCGTGCCTCTGGGAATTAGATGTCGATTTTGTATGTGTTGGAACCTTTGAGTTAGTATACTTTTAAGATTCCTAGACTCATAGAGATTTATGCTTTGTGGTTTTGATATCCTGTTTGATACTTGAGATTATCTCCTCAGCACGGTGGGAGTGGATCATTTAGGTTCCACGTGGTCAGGTGGTAGTGTTTTATCACTCTTATCATTTGAGATCCATTGAGACACCGTGGCTAGAGTATTCTAGGTTGGAATTTATCTTCATTATGTTCTTGGAGCATTATGATAGACGATATACCTTATGATGGATGTATTTGCTGGTATGTTTCTTGTATTGATGATTTGCATATGTTAGTTGATGATATATTATGCTTTTCTTTTCATGTTAGTAGGATGTTTTAGGAGTGACATTCCTACTATGTTAATACCGATAATCTCTTTGGTGCTTTGGAATGCTACGCACGGAGGGATGGCTAGGATCCATGATGGTCTAATGATTCTATTTACGGTTGGGAGGAACCGTGCACTTAGTTATTTATGCTCGTGGTATATGGTTATATTTTATGATGGATGTTTATGTCTTTTGCGATGATGTATCATGTATGGTTTATGGTTTCATTTATGTTATTGAATCATGGATTAATATTGGATGATGATGTACTTTATTTACATGGATGTTTATTCTTTTAAGCTTTCCATACCTTGTAACATGTACAGTGGATGATTGAGCAATCTAAAATGTAATTACAATAAGGATACTTGTAAATTGTTTAGGAATGTTAGATGTATCATTGTTATTTCATAAGGATGTGATGTTAGATGGATAGTTAAGATTAGATGTGATTCAACATTAAGGGATCTTTAAAGAATGTAATTTTTATGTATGTTATGTTTACTATTAGTTGGATGTTACTATTGCTTCTGCTATCATGTAAATGTTATGAATGGTTTTACTTTCATGTTTTTAAAAAAAAAATTGTTTGGAAAACTTAGTGGAATTCTTTGGATCCCTTGGCAGGGTATTACATTTGGTATCAGAGCCTGAGTTTCAACATTGGGAGCTCTGGGTATTTTGGAATGTCACTAGTTGTTAACTAGTTAAACAAAAAGAAAACCTTGAACTATCATGTGTATCTCTTTCAAACTGAAAACTTAAATAAGGGAAAAACTAAAAATTGAAACTTATTCTAGTTGCAAAACATGTATCTTTTATCTAAGTTTCAAGGTAGTATACCTTTGTTTATCTTTGCAAGCATTAAGTTGCTCTTGTTTAGAATGTATTAGGGGATATATTTCAGTAGTTGTTAAAGGAATGATGTTGGATCGATATGGTTTTCGTTTTACCATTAAACTAGAATCATATTGCTCTAAAGGTGTTGTAATATCTTCAGTAGAATCATGCCTCCCTACAGAGGGAAAAGGGTTCAATGGGACCCACATAAGGAGTATCTTGATTTTGTCATT